>VZTI01004939.1:153044-291756 GCA_013397865.1 Struthidea cinerea | reverse complement strand
ATTGACATTCTGTAGGGTTGTGGTTCTAGGATGTGTTGTTGGTTTACTTTCAAGTTTGTATGATTTATGAAGGACTAATTCAGAACTTTGAGCATTATTTGAAGTGTAGCATGTCAAGCCAAAAAGAAATGTCCAGCAGCGGTGCAACTTGGAAGAAATCCCATTTCCTAATAAGTATTAGTCATCATTTCTAAACTCACCAGGAAGATGAAAGTCTCGTTTAAAGTACAAATGAAAACAAAGGTTAAATAGCACTTGTTCACATTATTCAGCTCAGCAGGTAACTATTTGCAGTGCCCTGCAACAAAATGTGGTCTTTTGAAATGTAGAAAATGTAAAGTAAAATTATCATGACTTAAAGGATATATTAAAATTATGTTTCATATGGCATAGCATTCTCAGATAAAATAACTGAAATATAACATTATTTTGAATGAAATCTAGCAGTCAGTTTTAGAGAAATATATATTAGAAAGCGTGGAAGAAGTACATTACAGCAGTAGTATGGGTGTTGTGCTCACGTCTTTTTAAAAATAAAACAAAACCACTTCTGATGATTCTGACAAAGGTCTAGATGCTGTACTAATAGATTAGGATTTTGCTAAATCTAATGGAACTGTAAAGTCTTAATGCTTACCTAAGAATCCACTAGAACTTTGAGGCATGAATCATAGTGTCACCGTCATGTGTCAGCACTTATCGTTGTAATGGTCTGCAAATTTAAAAAATAAATATTACAGAATTAAGAGTTTTCCATCTTGACTAACATAATTCCCATTTTTGTGGTCTCACTAAATGTTTTCTCTCTCACTTTTAGGGTTTAGTAACCATCAGACATATCAGGCAGCCTACCTCATGTCTGATAACTTAAAAACCTAAAACTTGTTACCCATTTTTAAAATCCAGTTTAATGCTGCCCTCTTCATTTTTCTGACTTCGTAACTATAACTTCTGGCATGACTTCATAACTAGGTTTCTGATGACAGCTTGATCTTGTTCTTCTTTCTCCTTGACTTTATATGAAAACCTTTCCCACTGGAGTTTTTGTACATTTGTGGAAACTTTCACATTAAAGCAGTCTCTCTTTCATGGTCGTGTGTTCCCTTCTTTTGCTTGTTGTGGTTTCTCTTTTCAAAGAGTTTCCTGTGCCTGTATTGAACGAATGGTATAAAAATATGCACAAATTTGCATGATTGCTGCTAGATGTTTTTCAGGAAGTCGTTACTGTCGTTAAAGCAGCCTGAGGAATATTTCAGGTTGTTGTCACCTCTCCACTATTATAAAGAAATAAAATGCATAGAAAGAGAAATAGGATTTACCTTTTCTGCTGGCATGTGCAGCTAACTGCAAATGCTTTAGGCTCAGAGGCAAATGAAAACAGGTGAAAGAGAGAAATGAAGGGAAGTTATTTAATTACTGCCCAAAGGTCATGCTTTGTAGTGGCAGTAATAGGAAAGGAAAAATGACACTAAGATGCAAATATATGTCTTTATGAGACCTGCCCACAGTAGTTCTGAGGTGAAAGAGCACAATCCAGCCATAAGAGACCTGCTATATTATGGCTCAATTTTCTAATTCTTACTGGGCTCTTAATTGGACATTAAGTTCCTTTTGCCATATCAGAATTTGCCTAGTTCATTGGCTTGATAAGACCTAAGAGGCCAAACCTGTCCCTTACGTGGCTACACTGATTTCCATGAGAACTCAGCAGGGAGAAATTACTTTTATTAGTATAATATTAGTGCTGCATACTGAGGGAGGTATGTGTTGACATAGCATTCAATTTTAAAAAGATCAGTTTTATATATAGAAAATTAGGATGTATCTTGAGATTATTCCCTCATGGAAATGATTTTTTTTTTTTTTTACTCAACATTTGCTTTTTGAACCAGAAGCCCATTTTTATCAGGGTGGGTTCATACTGCAAATAGAAGCAGTCAGGCTGAGAAGACTCTCTGTACACAGCCCTGCTAATGGAAGAGCATTCTTAATCAAGCCAAAATCATTGCTAGTGTAAACAGTTTAAATAGTTAATGAAGTTTACTTAGCAAAATGTAAGCTAGTGGATTTACACATGGACTCCATATAGACAGAGGGCTCTCTGTCCACTACCTGGCTTTTAAACCAGCCAGTTAAGCTGCTGAACTTTGCTGTGCATCAAAAACATACCCATCTGATGGGTATCCTGGTATCTAAATATTGGGATAGACTGCAGCACCCTGACTTTCCTTGTTTTGGTATCCAAGATTCAACTCTGCCTGCACTTCCACAAGTGTGCTGTGTCTTCCCATGTAGATTGTCATCAAATAGACTTGGCTGAAATAAGGAGTTGCAGAACAAGGGAGAAGGTGGTAATAACGTTACTTTGCAACGGAGACATTAATCGAGCCTGAATAACTTGATCAGACTTTTGGATAAACATTCCTAAGATACTTAGTTATTTTTATCCCTTGACAACGAGCATAATCCAAGTTTTATTTTCTCTGTATCTTCTATTACAGAGGAAAATAGAAACAAACCCAATTCAAATAATGGAGAAAATAAAAGTTCAAAGTGTGTTTAAATTTGTCTTTTGAAAAATATATTGTATTCACTATAAAATATTCCTTGTTTGACTGAAGAGTTGATTTTTCATATGGCAATTTCCTGTGCCCGGAAATCTCTAATATTGGTTCAAGATGAATGTCCCAGGGATTTTGGAACAGTTCCAATAACAGTATCAAATGTTCTTGGTGATACCTGCCAGCCTTTAAGCTCCCCTTTCATCAGTGAAAGTCCTGCTGTGATTATTTTTTTTTTAGGAAATGAGCCTAAACCCCCACCAAACAGGAAGATTAAAACTGGGTGATGTTGGGCACAGCTACTCTTCAACTGCTGAAAGTCCACACACATTACCTGCGATCCAAAGCGCTAAATGGCCTCATGTGCAGCAATGATGAGAACAGACAACACACAGCAAGGCCATGCAAAAAGAGGTCGGGAAGTCAAGGTGAGGAATGAGTGAGCAAGTCAGTGCAAGGCACTGGAGTGGCAGGAAGGGCAAGGGTAGGACATGGATGGGTCAGGAAGGCAAAGGAAGGTGCAGTAGTGATGCATGGGCAAGGACTTTGCGCGTAAAATGGAGAAAGGCAAAGACACTTGTTGCGCCGTCAGAATTCCCTAAATACCAGCACCCAACAGGATATAACATCATATAAACAGGAAAGGTGTTCACCACAGTGTCCCCCAATCACCTGGGATATTACACAGATGTTACCTCTTATGGTAATAGGCAAACAATGCCCTGTAAGGCCACAAACTACAATGAACACTTCTCATAGGCCCAGTCTGTCCATAAACACACAATCCTCTCTCAGTCCATCTCCGGTGACCTGGATGCACTCCCAGAGTCACCTCCGGGCCCAGGACAGAGGCCCTCTCTCTGATCCTCAGGGCCCATCTCTCTACCACCACCTCGCGCACTCCAACAGGAAGGGATAGTCAGGAATGGCAAGGAAATGCAAGGTTGGGTAGGAATGGCAAGGAAATGCCAACAAGGCGTAGGCCTGGCGATGCAAGGACGTGAAAGGAAGCACGCAAGTATGGTGGGGGGCACGGGCATGTAAGGAAATGCGAGGCAAGGGAGGGTTAACAGAGTTCCCTCTGCAAGGAAACTGTGGGGATTTGGTGTCGTGGTGGCTATAGAGAGAACCATGTGTCAGGAACTTGGTAAACTAGGACACCCACATCTCTGGAACTGGTCCTGGTCCTCCGCATCTGAGTTTGAGGAATCATTCCAGTAAATACCATCTTCTGTTTCAGGTCCAAGGGTGACTGAAAGCTGTTCTGCCATTAGATCTGAGAGAAAAATGCATTATTAAAAGTCATGAGTCCCTCTTAAAAGAGAGAAAAGGGAAAAGCTGATTTAAAAGCCTGCTTTGATATCATTAACATTTTCCCTACTTCAGCAAACCCTCTTCTCCTTGTCCCAATGTCATTTTAATGAGAAGGAAGCAGAAAGAATGTCTTCAGAAAACACAGAAACAATTTTCAGAGGGAAAGTTTTGATAAGAGCATGATTACATATAAAAATACACAAAATATAATTTATCTGCTAAATTTTTCCAAAACAGATGAAACAAAGTTGCTTGGAATTTTCAGCATGATTCACATTTTTACATTTATTATTTTTTAACCAAAAATTAGATTAGTACTTTGTATAAAGCTAAATAAAGTATTTCTAGTTAAATAATTTAATCAATAAAGGGCTCAGACAACACTTTTTTGTATACAAGGCCTTTATAAATTAGTTATGTGCATAATTTGTCTTCCCCACAGCTGTCTACTAGTGCAGTTTTAGTGACGGCCTATTTACATTCTTTGTAATTGTATGAGCAAGATCTCAGATAAACATCACTTATATGGCAGCTGAATAATTGCTCGACAGCATTTTGCATCTTTGATGAAACATGAAGAAAAAATCCACTAACAATGTCACTGCTGCCAGGACCAGTTATCACTCTGCAAAATCCAAACTTCAATGCTATGAAACTGTGATTATAAAGAATACGATTTTTTTATGCATGTATCTATTCTGACTATTGCACTTGATAATTCAGTTCATGGATTGCACGGAAAGCAGTACATGATTTTAGCAAGCAGTCTTAAATGAGCAGATTAAAAAGTAGAAGGAAAGGGATTAGGCTTTTGTCTAACATCAACATTGCATGAGAGAACATCCGCTCTGCTGGGAATAATTAGTTTGTTTAAACCTCCTTAGACATAAAAGTGTCATTTGTATCAATTGAGTGTTTAGAATTCTGTTCTTACCTTTTCAATTCTATTTTTCATGGCTTTATACAGCAATATACATTAAAAATTGATTAAAGGCATGTTCCTCTACTTCTTCCCGTGTTTTTACTTCTCATGTAGTAATGAAAGCATTTATCTTAAGAAGTCAAAATATAATGAATATATTTGCACATACCTGAATTCTCAGCTTAAATGGTTATTTGTGCTTCATCAAGCAAGCATTTTAAAACTTAAATGGTACTTGTCTCTTTTAACCACCTTTAGACCCTAATTGATGACAAATCTGCACATGATCCCATGACTACCACGGGAATTTCCATTCCACTGTTAGTTAAATAACTTCATTTGGGACACAGTGCATACAGTAGAGTCAATGAGGCAGCCACACTGGCCAAATCGGCCTTCGAGATACTGACAAACTGTAAAAAATCCAAGATAATCCAAAATGTTTAGAAATTTCAACAGGCAAATCGACTTTCTGTATTAAATGTGTTGCACATGATCCAGTCAATAATAACACACGCAATCAAAAGCACGCTCTCACATGACTAATTCTATCCTTTTTCTGTCAGTTTCCAGTAGCCTGTAGAGACATATGTGTGGGTGCTAAAAAGCTAGAAGCGGAGAAATTCTTCAGCCTTTTCTCAATATTCTGTGAGCAGACTGTCTTTCCTATGTAAACTATTTTAAACAAGGTCACAGTTTCATAAACTTCTTGCACCCGCAAGCTGTTTTGCAAGATTGTTATGGCTTTGACTTTGAAAATATTTTGGAATAGGTATCTTAGAACTTGGCCAATCCTCTCAAAGGGTGGATGGCCGAGGAACCAATTACCTATTGCCACTCAACACACTTTTGCGATCTATCCTATAAAGTAGTTGGAAAATTATTAAAGTGCTTCCACTTGTTCATGAGCCTGGACTCTGTGTCCTTTTCTTTATGCGTCTCGGACGTGACAGCGACAGATATGTATTCACATACGCACACACGTGCAAACATGTATTCCATAAAATCGTAGAAAATTCTGGATTGGAAGGGACCTTGAAGATCATCTAGTTCCAAACCACCTGCCATGGGCAGGGATGCCACCCACTAGACTAAGCTCTTCCAGGCCACATCCAGCTTGGTCTTGAAATTTATATTTATCTATATTTATATGTGTTCTTACCCATAATAAATATACTATAAACTTATTTCTCCTTTATCCATTTCAGCTATTTTTTCCCTACTGAGTTTTGCTAATGTGCATTTGATGTTTTTGGGGGGCTTCAAAAAGTGACTTTTTTGCTAAATCCCCTTCTCCATAGATTTTATTATAAGCCACATGTCTTTGAGTTATCATAGGGGTAAAGCTACCCCTTCAGAGGGGTATTTGCATCACTACTCACTAGTCAGGGCTGGATTTAACATCATATAATCACAGAAATTACTTTTGTCTTTTTTTTTCTGTCTTGTGTAGCCTCTAGGTTAAGATTAGCCTGTGAGTAGCTTCAAAGAGTAGCCATGTAGTACAAAATAATTTCATTTTATTCAGTTTCTTCCCGTGTTTTCAGATTGATTATTGAAACCAATAAACAGCTGTTCGTCTGTGTTCTCCTTCAGTTTGGGCATTCAAGGAAAAAGCCCCACTTCTTTCCATATACATTTTCAAGAAGAGTTAAAAACATCAATAGTAAGCAGATTTCTTTGTGAAAGTTCATTTGTTTAGGAATATCCTTAGAAGCCTGTTTACTGAATGAAGCCTTCGGTGTTCCTTTAGTTGCCTGTATGAATATCTGAAGTTTATGTGTGGCTTATTAAAGGATTAATCTATCCTAAAAAGGAAAACAGAAAACTTTCAAGCCTGAAATAAAAATTAGATTTGCGTTGTTTGAAAATGTGGAGCTAATGGTTTCCTATAGGGGAAACACCTGTTACTAGTAGAGTATTAAAACAATGTTCCGGATCCCATGAAAGTGAATAAAGAGCTCAAAGCATCATTCAGACAGAAAGCCTTCAACAAAACTCAGCAAAGACTATCAATCACACTAGAAAGCCTTGATGAAATGTTTTCATTGCTTCTAAACAACAAAGGTGTCTTCCTGGGGAAAAAAGAAACCCTTGGGGATATTTCAGCCGATTATTTATACAAATAAATTGTCTCTTTTGTAACAAAGTGGTTACACACAACATTGCAATGTGCCTCTCAAACTTCAGAAAGTAGGCATTTCGATACTGGTAGGAAAATTTAAATTTCAAAGCATGTTCTTTTTCATTTTTAGTAAATGCCTGTATGTTTAGGAGGAAGAAAGTAATTGAAGGCAAATCTGAGGGAAAGCTATCATAGAGGGTTTTATTCTTCCACTCCAGCTCCTGTTGATTGGTATCTTATCTTGAAATTCATCCCATTGATCAACAGCGATGATTTACATAGGAAGACAGCACTCAGGATGAGCACTGCAGGATATTTCAGACCATAATTCCCTGAAATCAACAGAAATCTGTATGTGCACTCAATGACTATTGTAAAGGATGACTCCTCCTAAAGTAAACACAGTGAAATGAAAAATTTCTACATTGAAAGCTGGCATAATAGAAATGGACAGGGACTAATGAAAGTGAGTTATTTATTTTTTGTAAAAGTTTCAGTGGTATTGTAGGTGTGATTTTTTTTTTCCTTAAACTTTGAAGACTAAAGGAAATCACTACTATAATTCTCATGGATCGTGGCATAGCTGATGATGTGTAATTTTATTAGCTGATTTCAAATCAAGTCCACAACTTCTTGTTGGGCTAGAGGATATTGTTTAATAAGATAACTTATATTATTTTAAATACTTTCTACAACAGAGAATTGACTGCTTCAATAGATAACTTGCTCCAATATAATTATTATTAAATATTTTCACCTGATTTCTTTTCTGAATGTATCCACTGTCAGTAGCAAGACACTGCAGTGTCACATTGTACCAGCGTCCGCATCAAAATTCCTTTATTAAAATTCTATTTTCTTGCATATATTTAGAATCACTTTTTCAATAAATGAAGTAATTATTTTTTCCTTTAGGTTTCTCACTGTAAAAGAGATTTTCTAGAGAAAAAAAAGCATGTCTGTTAGTTTTTCAGTCCTTTAAAAAGTATACTTTGAAACATGAATACTGGATATTGGAATGATTATATAATTATCATATCATGTTTGTTTAGCATGTACTGTCATCATCATCAACATAAAACATTTAAAAGAGCTTTGTCTATGCTCTTATTCAATATTCTCCAACTGTTAATCAAAGCATTGTTTTTTAAGGTGCATAATTAACGAATTTTGATACTCCAGAGTAATTATTTAAAAGATCGCTTCATATAACTGATCTATAATATGATGTCTAGTAAACAATATAGAAAAATAGAGAAGGAAATTTATGTAGCCCAGTAAAATAAACTTGAGTTATGTATTTAATCTAATAGGTTTTTGATATTATTTATCATAAACTGAAGTTCAGAAGCATTAGCTGTGTATTTCTTACTGTAATTTTTAATGTACTTCTATATTTTAATTTCGTGGGCTTTGGGACACTTGCTTTGGGGATGTTCACAAGATTTCTGTACATTTCTGTACATTTATTACCGTTAAGCTCCAGCTGGGTGATTTCAGCCTTGATTGCTCTTAAAATAGGTACTGTGTGTGCTCTAGTAATTTTTCTGTATTAGTGAAGAACAGTCTCACCTCTTTTGCCAGCAGTTATTTCTCTGTTAGATCAGAGTACCCCTAGTTCAATCAACTCTTCTAAATGGATGGTTTTTATTTCACCTCCACTATGGAGTGTGATGTGATTTCCCTGATGGATGTGTCTAACTCCAACGCATCTGAGGAATCAGCCACATCTGTGCACTACGTATATTGTTATAATAATCACAGGAATGCAGAAGTCACGAGAAACTCTTCCATATTCTGACCTGCGTTGAAAAAATAAAGAAATAAAAATATTAGCTGCTCTGAAGTCTCATTTAATGCAAATGGCATATATAAAATATTTTAGTAAGTGTGAAGACAGCTATTTCTGTTAATTTTCCGTGATCAAAAATATCTTAAAATATGTTAAAGTATATCAAAATCTGTGACATTTCAAAGCTGCAGAAGATACTGTTTAGTTGGCCTGTGATAATTATGATATTACAAATTGGAGAATAGCAAAAGTGTTTTTATTTTTTCTAGCTCATTTTATTTGATTCTGTTTTGTTGGGTTTTTTTTTCTGAAGTATAGAGTCATTCAGATAGAATGCATAAGTAGCCATTCACCTACTCAGATCATGATAAATAGGACCAAAATGTATTATGTCTCCATTTTAGAGGAGATATCCTCTTGAAAAATTATGGAAAGTTATGCTGACATCAGTAATGATGGCCTGAACTGTGCAGCTTAAGAATATTAAAAATTAATGTAGATGTCCACTGAATATCTGTGAATGGTACAAATATTATACAATAATAATATATAGAGAAAAGTTGTGTCTTGCTGGGTGAGACCTATTAGTTGTGTGTACTCACAGTGTTCATAATCTGTGAAAGCTTCCAATTTTTCATTGTAAAAATTATTTTCCTTATCACAGATTTTCTAATCACAGACCCCAGATTCTAGAAGATCTGAAAAAAAAGGATAAATTTGCTTTCCTTAAGATACAATGATGAAACAACTGAAAATGTTCAAATACCATCTAGGCTTTGAATGTTGGTACTCTATAGAATGAAAACCAAAAGAAAATCCTCACTAGATTAATATTTCCTTGACAAATGAACATGACACCTGTTTTTGAAAAAGGCAGCCCAAGAGATATAAGTTTTTTACATAGTAGGTGTGTTGTACGGTGCGTTCTACCATTAGTTTTATAAATCTTCTTTGATATTTTATAATCCTTTTATACTACAATACTGTAATTACAACCTGTGAATTATAGATGTAATTATGTTGCAATTACGGTAATGAGGACAGCAATGGCAGTGCAGAACCAGTTTAAGACAACTTGATAAATGCAACTGAAAAACAAAAGAAACAGAAAAAGAATATAATTTTATGCTGACAGTGAAACCATAGGAATACATTGTCTTTTCAAGCTGAAAAAAGGATTTATTTCAGCATTTAACAGTCTATAGAAATAAGCAAATCTAAAAAAAAAGACATGACTAGGGATCGTCCTGAAAACTCATAGGCGCTTTTTAAAATATCGGAGTGCTGTGTGAGGCTCAAGACTGGGATTTAGACAATCAATACATTTTTGTGTTTTTCCATCAAATCTTTTATGTGTTTCTAGTTTTTTGGCTTTGGGTTTTTTGGTTTTTTTTGATTACCTAAGAGTTTATTATGTGTTCTGATCTGTTGATAATGTTTGCTGCTGTAATGGCTGAATTAACTGTGAATTCTTTTGTTTTATTATACAATTGATGACAAACGGCTAATTTTTGGGGAGCCATATTCTTGGCAGCTGTGTCCTGGTTGCCAGGGCAAGGTTTATTGAGACTTATTCATCAAAATCCCATGCCTGAAGGCTGCAGACAAACTGTGGTAAGTAAGTAATTAGTTTAACATGCGTTTGTGTGTTTGTGTGAATTCTCATGTTGTATCACATTGGTGATTATAGTGCTGGAGATGCCTTTACTTTTGAAGTGGTTTTCATACAACACATTCGCAGTCCCTGTCCAAATCTGCAGTACAGTTACTCTCTCGCAGAGAACAAACACATAACCGCCAGCCCTGAATTCTTAACTACACTTGTTTCAGCTGATTTAATCCTTCCAGCCCTAAGAAAGATTTCTCGTACCATATGCCTTTATTTGTTGACCAGGGATTTAAACCCCTCAGCTAATCTGAGTCTGTTGTGAGGTTGAAACTAGGCTGGGAGGGGCTCTCTCCTGGAATGAGACATGATTACACTGGATATATGAACTTTCATAGTTCCCTGATCCACTGTAGCAGTGTCACTGTCAAGCTGTGAAGCTCATCTCTGGGGTGATGTGCCTGGGAGTTGTGATTCCCATACCTTGTCATACTGCAACAGCTGGACTTTCATGGGAGTGGAGAATTTGTCCTCAGGTTTCCTCCCCAAAATGTAGTTCAAGAACCTAATTGCACTTAATGAGATATACTAGGGAAACTTCAATTAGGTAAGGGCTTCTCTGTCTACTTTAGAGTCTGAAGCACAGTTTTGTCATGATGTTGTTCACACCGAGGTGTTCCCTACTTTCATTTCTCAGAAATAACCCACAGATTTTGATGTGTTAATCTTCATGTGTTCGGCAGTAACCAGTCTGTTGATTTATAATATCAAGGCAGACTATTGGCCTGCTTTATTTTTTTTTTCTTTCCCCTGCTATGACAGCCTGGAATGCCATCTGCTGCTGGGATTCTTATCCCTTAAACTGAGTGTGTAATTCAAGTATACAATACAGTATTGTGCTTCTGTTTTTTAAACTGCACAGCTGTTGGGCACAAAAGATAAACTCCAGCAGTGTTGTTTTAAGTCTGTTATCTATTAAACATCAATGAAGCCACGCATTGTTTAGCAGCATTATCAAAGATGAGTTTTTTCTCCAAATAATCAAATAAACAATCTGCAGCATCCAAACCAAAGTGGGGAACTTCATTAGGCTGTTGGGTATATCTAATGTTCTCATTTATCAAACCTTACAGAACAAAGATGCTCATTCACTTGAAATGGTACAGTCCTGTACTTAAAATAGAAATGCTAAGGAAAAATGTAAAATGATTCAGACTAAAGAGGGAAGTAAGAAGTACTGCAATATAAAGTCTTGAACAAATTAAATAAGCAACGAGTAAAGAATTTATTTTGTCTTTAGTTGTTGTAATTAACTCTTGAGAGAGATTCTTAGTTGGCTGGAGGATTTGAGCAAATTACATACTCATTTTTTGTACTTAAAGGAAACGTTTTAAATGAGAATGACTTTTAAAACCACAGATGTTTTGGCATAGGATAAAAAAAAATAACAAGACATCAAATCAAACAACAACAAAAAAAGCTCTTTAATTTTGCTTGACATGTGCTAATCACTTTTAACCTGGAAAGGACTTGAAGATTTTCAGCACAGTAAGAACCTAGTGGAAACATGTCACCATGTGTCCTATGTGTCATATATAACGTCAGCATATCCCATGCCTTGTCAGCATATCAGGAGTTAGGTTACAGAAAGAATATCTGAATAACTCTGTAAGAGAGTGTTAATCATAGAGAGCTGCACATTAATCTTCGTGACAAACAAATCTGACTCACTAGAAGGAGCCGTACCCATGGCAGGGAAAAGAATGGGAGGGATCTGGGAGAGGCAGCTCCGTTAATCAGCACCGATGGTTAGTTTACATGTTCTTTCATCGGAAAATAAAGCTGGGAACTGCTCCTTTGCAAAACAAAAAACCTGAAGGGCTACTTAAATACCAGATGTAAAACAATGTATTAATGCAAAATAATTAAGTGTCTTTCCTCTGGAGGCAATATGAGAAGCACGAGTACGTCTTGTGCCACATGCTGGAATCAATGCAATAGAGAATTTTGCTTTGTCTGGGGCAAAATACCTGATTTTTTTAAAAAAAATCAGATTTGGAAACTAGAGACACTCCCTTCACCTTGTCTTTACCTTACATCAGGGGAGCTGTAGGATTCTCCTGAGATGCAGATTCGAACTCTTTCAGGCTGAAGAAACCATTGAATCTATCTTTGGCATGCTGGCACCTGAACTACCATTTTAAAACTAGGGCATTTCTACAGCTTCCTCCTTCAGATATATTTTTATATGTAAATAACCCATGACTGCTTTTTCTGATGTAATTCGCTCCTGACTATTAAGTAACTCTGAGACGGCAGGAACATTTCTCCTTTTAGAAAATAACCACAAGTATTTTCCTTCTTTAACTACATGGAGACAATTCTCAACACAGATGGAAGCAAAGATTTGCTGCTCAAGAAAGAACTCTTAAATGCAAGCGTATAGGCATCAATAGACACCAGCTTAAATGGGTTTTGCAGAGTTTTGAGAATTGGACTCCTGGAGTTAGTTTCCCCAATGCTGCCTAAGCTCCTTGTTAGGGACCTTAATTCGTATGGGAATCTGAGAGCTTATAGTCCAGTCCTTCAAAAGCATTTAGTCACCTGTTTCAATGAAAGTTAGGTACTGAAGAACCTTTAAAGATATGAGCCTAAATGTCTCTCTTTAGTATAATACAGAAAGCCATCTGTACAGCAGGAAATCGAGTTCTCTTGGGACTGCTGCTCTAACCGCACGATCTTCCCTCTCATTGTCCCTGTGCAGCTCTGAGATGAACTCCCTCTGATAATACTGAGATCAGCCAGCTCTAGGTTTGTAAGAAGTTATTACTCTTTGTATTACAAAAAAAAAGTTAAAAAAGCCCCAAACAAAATATGGCACTTTTGGATGCTATTCATTGTTCTTTGCATTAAAAAAACACAGGATACAAACTGGTTTGTGCCTTTGAGTTCATGCCGCAATTTTCAAGTGCTCTAATGGGGTTAGGCACTTATCTTTGATTGAACTTCAATGAGATTTTAACAACTAGTAGAAACCTTTAAGATTACTCAAAATCCCCATTTCAAAATCTTAAAATGTAGCATCTGAGCAGAAAACCTGATACAGGTTTGGGAGGTGGTAATGGGCAAGTCAAAAGTGAAGAGATTTATTTGTACTGCAGCTGAGACCAATCTATTAGAAATATTTAGAAAATCATGATTATGAATTTAATTTTACAATGCTTATGAAGACTCAAAAGTGCAACTGTGATTGACCTCTTTTTTGCAGTGCTATGGTGTCCCAGTTCCACGCCATGAGAGGTATTGGCAACCTTGTTGCTGATTCAGATGGCAGAAGACTGAAAAATTCCCTTGGGAAGAGGAAGGAACAGATCTGTCTTATGAGAGAGACAGGAACAGCGGCATTAACTCTTTGATGCTGCTTCGATTTCAATTTTAGCATATCCAAATGAGAACAGCGTTGTTCCAGAGGTAGGAACCCAAAAGAGGAATGGTTTTGCATATGCTCAAGGTTTCCTAGTAAAGGTTAGTCTGGAAAAGCCCATTTTTCTGTTATTTTTTGGTTTGTTTTTTGTTTATTTGCTGGTTGGTTGGTTAAATAACCTCTCCCTGCCCCTGGCAGGCAGCTGCACAGTAAAGCCAACCACCAGAGCCATTTATAAAGTACGGGGTCCAATTCCTGACCCCAAGCCCTGCTCGCTGTTAGCTTCCAGGAGTGAATTTTGTGTTGATGACAAGTGAACATTGTTAATGGAAGTTCCATTTGTCCTCAGTTTTCACCTTGGGCTCTTTGGCTGCCTGTGCAATTTCCTACACTTTGTACTGTGCCGCAAGGTCCTTCTTTCTGCTCTTTGGGCGCTGGGATCTTTAGCAGGGTGCAGCTCTGCGCTGGGGATGGAAAGTCAGCACTGCTGAGCTGTGCCTGGGTATCACACTGGGGCAGCAATGGGGAATGCAAGTGGCCATGGCAACTTGGATGCGCTGTTTGGTTTCATGTTTCCATACATGCTCCTGTGTTTCAGAGATGCTGATGGAATGTAGGGTGTGAGCATATTTTGGGGTCTGGAGCACGGTTTTGGGAGGGATATGACTCACTGTTGAAGTGAGGCTGCTTCAGGCAGGGAGGTGGATGGAGATAATCCGGGGGTTTCTGACTTTACAGCAGATCAGGAATTAGGTGACTTACTGGACAATGTTGTTAGACAACATCGGGGCAGTCTGGGTATGATAAACAACAAAGCCTTAAGTGCAGAGGACCCCATTATCACTCAATGTGTCTTTAAAAGTATTAAAGCCTGACAGCACCACAGACTACTTTGTATTTTAGCTGTAAGATGCTCAGGAGTATTAGGTGTAAAGCCAGCATGAGAATTTGCCATGTGTTAAAGTTTATCTGACTGTGACATTCAACCACTCCTTCCTAGCCTGTTTGCCCTTAGATCTGTCTCCCATATTGCAGGGGCTAATTTTAAAGCAAATGAAATAGTAATGGCTGTGAAGGCATGACAGGCTCTTGGAGTTCAGTTTCTTTCTCAAAGGAAGCAAAAAACTAAAAATATATAGTCTGCATAAGACAAAATAATAACTATTCACTAAAATATCTTAATTCTTTAAGTTTAACATCTTTTTCTGGAAAACTTACCTAATGCTGTAAAACTTGAAAATATAAATTTTAAAAGAAAATTAAAATGCAAAGCATTTGGTTCCCAGAATGATGAAATGAGATATTTTGACATTTATAGAAATTGCTTACACTTATAAAATGAGGTTCCTGTAAAGCTTACTTGATTTGTGCAATGTTAACTTTCCGGAGACATGAGTAGTCTGTCAGCATGCTCCACTGAAATGCCAGGCATTCATATTAAAAGTAGTAAATAACATATTTACAGACACAAGCATCTGAAACAAAGCACAAATAATATAATAATAGATGACACCTAATGGTAGCTTTTTGGACATTATGCAAACTTACAGTCTGGTGTTGTTTACTGCTTTGTGAATTTTTGCCATTGCGTAAAAAAACACTTTCCAGAGCTTCACAATAAACTTTTGTAAGGAAGGTGTACTTTTTAATAGCTGGTTGTAAGTGCCACAAGGAGCTCATTCGTCACAATCTAAACTATACTTTTCATCTTCACAATCATTAATGTTTGGCTAGTCACAGGGTAGTCATTTAAATATAATGAGTCCTATCGAGGAAAGAAGCCGAGAAGAAAATAATTTCGTATTATGGACTGGAAGAGTATAATAAAAACAATAATAATCACCTTTTCTTGCTAAATGAAGTTTCCAGATTTGCAATGTGACTATTCTAGATTTTACTGCTTGGCAGTACCAGGCCTAGGGGTAGTTTGGATAGTCTTTGGTGTCAGGCATAAACTGGATTGCTGGACATCCCTTGTCTCGGGCTGCTCCATGACTGCTCGCCTCAGTTTCTCAGTTCTGCTTCTGACGTGTGCCATGCTGGTGAGTGACATCAGCGGGTGTGAGACGGTGACAGGTGACGTCAGCGGGTGTGTGGTGCTGGCATGGCACCTCAGTGGGTGTCTGGGGTGGGTGTGACTGAGGCACAAGCTGGGGAAGCTGCAATGCCCCACGTGCCAACGTGCCTGTGTGCTGCTCTGCTCTGGGCAAAGGGGTTGGGAAGCACAGAGCACCCCCTGAATACCCGAGGCCGGGCAGTGGGATTCTGCTGCCCTCTCTGGCTAATGTTTTCTCACAAGGATCCTAGAAAACTGGGCACTCTGTCCTGTGCTGTAGAAAATACAAAATTTCAGAACTTCAATGCATTTGTGAGACCCTTGGTTTCTCACTGGCTGTAACCTGTGCCTTCTGCATAATACTGTTTGCAGCAATGTCTGTGCAGTTCCTTTGCGGCACCTCACTTAATAATAATTTGGAGAAATAGCCAAAATAATTTGAAATGATGGTGCAAGGCAGCTTTCCAGAGCAGAGAGGGTCATAAGCAATCAAAAACATGTTTAGTGAGAAGTTACCACATCACTGAGCCTGATTTGTTTCATTCAAAACAGCTTTATGTACTTTCCTTCATCCACAGCACCATTCCTGGGGAGATTCCCTGGAGCTTCTGAAGGAATATTCTGGGTACTTATGCGCCTGTATCTCACAGAAGGTTTCTGCAGAAAACTGAAAAAAATAAAATCATCTGTGAGTCAGAAAAGCAACTATTTTATTTGCATCATCTTTGGATGGCTGTGGTCCATAAACAATGTTAATAAGCCAAAAAGTGGGGAGACAAGGCAGGAGTATTTATATGTGGCTCTATCTTATATTCCAAATCTATGACTGTAAGAGATAGATGACCACAGTGCACTGGCCTTTTTGCATCTGCCCATGTTCAGTCATATCCCAGCTGAGGAGAGAGCAGGTCAGGGAGGGAGGGAGGTGGTTTGGCTGAATGCATTTCATCTCAGCTGCCGTGTGCCTTGTGCCTTTAGCGCTCAGAATAGCACTGGGGCCAAGCTGTGGATGACTAAATTTCTGGGGAGTACTGGAGATGCCAAGGTAACTAACGTCACTTTTGTCTGCCCCCTCCTTCCTATTCTTTGTGCTGGGAAGAGGCACGAGGTGCTTAGAAATAGGACTACAGAGTGCACATTGATTCAGAGCTGCGTTTCTGACGAAAGCCCCTGCAAGTGACAAAAAATCGTAGGAATTTTTTTCTAATAGCAGCTGCTAATGTGTTGGTAACCATCTGAAAGGGATTAAAGGAGATGCATTGTAGGTACCACCCCCTAAAATACACCAGTTCAATTTTATTTATTATTATTATTATTATTGTTGTTGTTGTTGTTGTTGTTATTATTATTATTGTCATTATTACTATTATTATAATAATTTCTGAAATAAAAACTACAAAAAAGCTTTTCTAATCTATTCCTGGTTACAACGTTACCAATTCAAAGACTGCTGGGATTATCCATCTTTCAATTTAACTGTGTCAGAATTCAAGGCCTACATTTGGTGTAACCGGGGTGTTCTATTTAATTAAAAGCATTGCTGCCATGATCCTTAGCCCTGTGAATTAGTCCTCGTCCCTGGGATAGAGTGAAGCACGCTAATTGTAAGCTGATTTAGAGGTTGTTTTCAGGCAACTGGATGGCACCGCTATTTACACTAAATGCGGTCAAGTATCCTCTTAATACAGACATGGATTACACACATTAAGCACAAGACAACATAATCTGAAAGCGCACTAAAATGTAACAGAAATCCTGACAAAATCTAAACCAGCTGTTATGCAGCTACAAATTACTTCTGCAACCTCTCCTAAGAGTTTTAGTGAAATAAATGGAATGGTAAAGAATAAGGAGAAAAACACCCAACAATATAAACCCTTAGAATAATGACAGCGAGTGAAAAATTAACATAGTTTAAGATGTGACAGAAAAGATTTTCTGTGTGAGTATTTCTTGCTAAACAAAAAGTATTTTTACAAAGCTTAATATGAGCATAAATGCACACATTGTTTGCTGTCACCCAAAACCTTAAAAGTTTTTTTCTGCTTGACTCCAAAACTCTGTCATTAAAACTACATTATGCAAATTTCATACACAGGGTGCAAATATTTTCATAGAGAAAAAATATATATTTTTTTAAATTCTCTCTTATTTTCTCTGGAACATTGATGAGTATAATCACTCATACTCATTCTGATTTTCCATTTCTGCTGCTGCTTGTAAGAAAATCTGACATCAATGTCTAACCAAATTTAATTACCTCTGGCAGGTAGAGGAACTTTAGGATTCAGGAAATCTGGCCTTAATTCTAGTATGTTTTCACTTCAGTTTTATTCATATTCTGAAAAAAATGGCAGGTATCTTATATTGAACAGTTTGAGGATTTAAAAATTATATATTGAAAAAAAGTTTGCTAAAGGTGGTGTAATAGTCATGCTTAAAACGAATATTTATGATCTGATTTTGGTCTCATTCTAATTGAAATATTGCTAATGAAAGAAAGGTTGTTTTGGATTTTTTTTTTTACATAAAACATGCTACTCTTTTTATGTGGTATTTGTTTTCGTCTCTCCTGTAGATTTTGTGGTGTCAGCTAGTTCAGAACACCTCCATGCGACGAACTGTGGGAGGGTTGTGCAATAAAAACCTTCTGTGACCAGACCCTCAGCCAAGAAAGAAAGAGTGTATTCTACACTTGGCAGTGTTTTAATAAACTTAGTAATAACTCTGTCTAGGTGCAAAGATTTACACCTTCAAAGGTCAAGCTGTTGGGTGCAATATGCATAATGAATTTATTGTCAACAAGGAGGAGCCAGGAAACTGGATCACCAGTGTCTTTGTTTTGCAGTCAAGTTAAGACATGGGGCTTAAGCTTTAAAAAACTTAAAATTAAACAGCCTATAATGGAAGAACATGCACTCATGTTTTTACTAAAGGAGAGGCTAGAAAGGACAGAAATATAAACTCACAGATAAGTTAGCTGTAAGCTGTCTCTTTTTACTAAAATTAAAAAAAAAAAAAAAGATGGGAAATGAAAGTAACATTCTAGTATTAATTTCCAATATTACTATCAGTGTTACATTACATTTATCAACATTTTGTTTGTTTGTCTCTGGCTTTTGTAAGTCGGTTTTTGTTTTTCCTTATGAAAATAGTATAAAAGTATTTTCCCCTTGCGGAAGGTGAAAAATGGGTTTGGAGGTGACAGGACCTTATTACTGAGAACAAACTTATTCGAAGGGACAGGTGCACTTCAGATAAAGGAGAAAACAGGAAAATTAATTTTCTTGTTTTATATGAGACCTAAAACCAGTATGTTTCAAAGACATTGCGGTGAGTCTATTGCCCGTAGTCAGCTTTTCCAGTCATTCTTGGGTTGACAGAGGTTGAGAGCAACTGTGACTTTTTTTACTGATATGACCTGAAAAAAACTTCTCAAATCATATTTATGTTAGACAACTTGTCTCTTGAAGGCATTGTTGTAATTAGTAGACTCTATTGTATTTCCATTCTTAATTGTTTTCTCTTTTAACTCTAAACAGAAAAGTGCTGAGTGGAGGATGCATGCAATGTTATCCTTGGTTTAGTGAGAGCTGTCACAGTCCTTCAATTCATTTAGTTCTAGTAAAAGAATGGATTCTGGCCAGCAGAAAAAAACCAAAGAAAATGTGTTTGGCTTTTTTCCCCCTGGAAGTGCTATTCTTTATCAGGCCCTGAAATCACAGAATCATTAATGTTGGAAATGACTTCTAAGGTCATCAAGTCCAATCATAAATCTCCTACATAACTTCTCAGAAGAGTTGTTCAGGTGTTGATTACTACCTTTATTAAAAAGTAACTCATTAAGGCTTTGGGAACCACATTCAAAATAAAATAAAGCAAAACAAAAAAAGAATAAAATAAAATATAAAATAAAATAAAATAAATAACAAAATGTCACTTACATAAAGCTGACTTGTAAATGTGTTGAGTTTAAAAATGTCACCTGGATTTCAGATTTTTTTGCACTACCTCACTAGCATCAATGCCTTTGTCCTTTTTTTAATTTTTCTTAAAACAGAGCTTTCTTCTCCCTCCAGCTTCAGATGGGCAGCACCTGTTCCATTTTTATGCCATTGATGTATTTTTCCATGCTTTAGATGTTTTAAACAGCTGGAAAAAAGTAGCAAATCAATCCAAAGAAACAAAAGTCACAGCATGAACTGTAGGAATTAGAGAATTCCACAGTTCTAACTTTCTCATGGAAACAATTTTTTCTTTTCTTACTTTTGTCTAGGAATTCTGGCAATTATTGTATTTAGCCCATTAACTATAAAAAGAACGTCTCTTCAATATAGAGTGTTCTTTTCAATGAGTCAGCTATTATGTCTCTTATTGATTAAATACTTTAACCTCTTTACACAAAACTGATCTTTATTAAGGAAGACTGTTCATTACATTGCCATGCAGCACAGTATTTATGCAAAACTTACCTGACATATGATGTTCTAGGTAAAAAAAATAGTCAATTTCTTTTCTATTACAATGTTTTTAAAGGTATTTGCAGAAAAAAATGTCAGGATATTGTGAAGTCCGTCAAATGAAACGGAGTTGATGGATTGCCTACCACGTTTGATGTGTTAATGTGCTCTTACCTGTACCTAGCTCTGGTACAGCTTCAGGACAGTGGGACAGCGGGACAGCGATGTGTCACCAGCACAAAGAGGAATTAGTGGTGCCTGGAACCATGATAATGTGTTCTCACTAGTGAGTGCATAATGTAGCACCTAGTCAAGGACAAATTAGCGTGGTTTTATTTAAGAGTAAATGAGAAAAAAAAATCCTGCCTCAGGTGTCCTGCTCAATAAATGGTGACTGTAGGGAGATGTACAGCATGGCTGAGCTCCCGTGGAGATTATGGGCATGTACATTTTCGGTGTGGGCCAGCTGTAGAATTAGATACCCCAGAAGGATGTGCTGTGTACAGAATTGCTGGTGTTCCCTATCAAGCACTCTGGAGGTGTAGGTATTTTCCTGTCCCCTGCTTTCTGAGATGCAGAAGATGAAATCTTATTATCCTGCACTGAAAGCCTCAGGGAGAGATGCCATTTTGAAAGAACCAACTCTTTCTAGTAACTCAATTTCCAACAAGATCCGTACAAAAGATAAATTGTCAGATAATCAGAGATGCTTCTTTTGTGGAATTCCACAAGAATAGTGGGCAAATAACCCACTGGAAGATAAAACACCTATTACCAGCACAAAGTGTAAGTCCCTCTGAGCAAGGTTTTGCCTGTGTGAATGACCGATACCATCTGGAAGCAGAAGATTGACAGGCTAGAAGGCAGTTAAAGATAATAACAGGGCACCTGAGAATCACTGAGGGAATTTGTCACTGTCACAGTGTGTGCTAAGTAGCACACGGCAAGTGTTTGCTGCTTTTTTTCCTCATACATTTTAAGTCTCCAAACTGGTTTCACATGCAGCTGGAACAAGGCAGCACAATGGATATTTTCCTCATAGTGCAGTCCTACTGATTTCAAATATATCTCATTAGTGTGGTTTCATTTTACGTAGCTCAACAAATACTGTTCACAAAAATTGCTATAATTACTATTGTCTAAGCCACTTAAAAAGGAGATTATCATTTAAAATTTACAGGCTCTTTGCAGTCAAACCTAATTCTGATGCATTCTTGCTCTCTTCCAATACAGGCAGCATATTTTATTTCTAGTTGCTATTCATTTTCTCTAAAGTAACTGCATTATACGTATTTCCTATGTGCGAACATTTACATTGAAATTTACGTAAAGGAGGCAACAGAATGAAGAAGCATGGTCACCCTCTCTTTATGTGAAAATATACAAAATATGAAGCACTGCAGGTGAAATCCACCCATATGCAAAAAAACCCTGATTCATCATCTGTGTGTTCATTTAATCCCACCTCAGCTCTCAAAATAGAGTGTGGTGGGAGTCGTGATACATGAAGTGGCAGATTGAAGATATGGCTGTGAACAAATTGTGAACTCCATGCTGCCTGGTGAATCCTGTTTTGTTTCAGTTGTTTCTTCTGTATCCTCATCTCAAGTTTAAGTATTGCCTTAATATCAGATTATAATATATTGTGTTGATTAAACTGTATTCTGTTTAACAAAAGGACTTGATACTTAGTGAAAAAATATGTCTGAGAATGCAAGATAAAGCAATGAAGATTCATAAATGTTAAGGCACTCCCCCTGTGGGCTACTTCTTTTGTATTATCAGGTTCATTGATGTGAAGAGTTTCTTGTGTTCTGAAATACAGCTAGAGAAAAAATTCAATAAATATGCATTACAGCCAAAATATGACAAACAGCTGTCTTAAAGGAAACCTAATTTTCAAGGAAGGATATGCTTCCAATTTTTTTTTTTTTAATTATTACTATTTTTCCCCCAAAGACAGTGATGGTTTACCCTGATCACTGTAAATCTTAGAGCTGGGGCAATAAAAAGACTCTTGAGAAAAGACTATGCTATTTAAATCCTTCCCTGATTCCCCTTCTGAAGATTTGTGCCTCTAGTGCATTTTAACTAAGAAGTTTTTTTGGGTTAGTGACTCTGCTTGGAATGTTTGGGGCTGCCATGAGCATTCCTGGTATCCATGAGGCTTGCATAGGTGCTTGAGCCCTGCAAGGGATATACATCTCCTGCCCTTCACCACCATCTTCAATGTATTTTCTTTCTTCCGTCTGCCCTAATTTACCATCCCGTGTCTCTTCCCCTGATTTGTTCATATCCCTTTTTTCCTGGAGGCCTTTTTCTTTCCCTCCTCAGTCCTGGGAGGATATCGGAGAACTGAGAATGTCTTTGCCAGTGGACAAGACTGTGTGGCGTCCCTCAAGGCAGAAGCTGGGAGGAAAAAGTGCTCCCTGTGAAAGCAATGAAGTTCTCTCAGTAGTGACAGATGCCCTTGCCTGTTTGTGTGGAGGGGCATGTGCATGTGCTCACCACAGACAGATATTTAATCCAATTTAGCTGTTTTACTTCAGTTTGTTATAGCCAAACAGAGATTTTGAAATGTAAGTTTTATGGTTTGCCCTTATTTGAAACAGCAGAAGGCTGTTCACTCTGAAAACCCCTCAGCCTGGATGTATCACCCAAATTGCCTTTACAGCCTTGAATCTGTGACACACCTAATTGAAATTAACCTGCTTATTACTATCTATGGTATGCTGAATTCAGTCTCATGTTCAGAACGAGCTGTCTGCATTGCTTTAATTTAACCGGTTTCTCCTCACCCCTCACCTTGAAAAACCCTCAACTGCTAAAAAGTTTAGGTCTAAAGGTTTGTCCAACTAGTTAAAATAAATGCAAGGGGATCTAAAAGACAGCCAGGAGAAGTAGTGCCTGTGCGCTGGATTTTCACACTATGGTGGCATTGGCTGTATTTTGTGATTCATTTCCTTGCCCTAAATAAATTAATTCCAACCATAGTCTCTTGAATCCTTTACCAAGCAAGATCCCATACTGTTAAAATCTTTTGGTCAGTTCTATGTTACATATACAGAGCCTGATAGTTCTTGTTATTTGAAGATTTATGGGATAATTAGATCAGTTTTCTTCTTGACCTTGCCTGCCTTGTGGAGCTGCTTTTCAAGTTTGGAAGCAAAGGCCTTAACTAGACAAGAAAAAACTGGGTATTACTACTTCCCTGTGAGCTCCATACGGTTTTCAATTAAGGGGAATATATAGGTAGTAGCTGCCAATTGTATCAATTTGTGCAGAATTCCTGAGAAACGACAGTAGAACACAGGGCATCCCCTACAATGAAATGTAAGAGACAGAGAGGGAGAGATGAAAATGAAGGGAGAGAGAATGTCCGGAAAACAGTTAAAGCACCACCCTGACCACAAAGGAATTGAGCTTAGAAACCCAAACTGCTCTGAGTGGAGAGCACAGGCACAGGGACAGCATTGTATTAGAAACAAGGCCATTCCTAAAATCTTCCTTTAACTAAAAATCAAGTTATCCTGATCCACGGCTTTGATTATTTTAATTTTAATTTGCTCCAAGGAAGAAAAAGAATCATTCTAACCTATATTTTAAATAATCTTTCATCTCTGCATCCTGTTCTCTTATCCATCCAACATATTTTATTAGAGAAATTTATCTTTAAAATCTTTATTTTTATGTTTAATTATTATAAAATGAAGAATAATTTAACTTGATATCCCCTGGCCTAGTCAGAAGAATCACTACGTCTGATCAGAGGGAATTTAGCAGCCTTCTCTTGAAATGTTAGGATGATATTCATTTTCTTCATCGCCCTCATCAATAGGATGCAGAGAAAAGTGGCACAACATTTATAATCAGTAAGTGCCTGCAATCCATAAGCAGTTTCCAAAGCATCCATGACACATTGGGCAGCATATTCATCTCCGTAGGAGGTCTGGATCTCTGGCTGTCTCATTTTAGAGTTAAGCCAGGTCCCTGAAATTCTGGGAAGTTTGCTTGTTGTTTGTGTCACCATCAGGGTGAGCTGTAGTCGTGCGTGATGGCAGAACAAAGCTGTCTCAGACTCAGCTATTGGTGTTGTCTGGGGAATGAGAAATCTTTGGAGAACACAGGACTAAAATGGGGGATCCCTTGCTGCTAGGTGCCACGGAGGCCAGAAAGGTAAGTGGTTTCCTTGAGACAAGTTTATGGAGGAAAAGCCCACAAGTGGCCATGTGAAACAGTTGCTTGGACACAATCCTCATCTTAAGAACTCCTACAGAGGGACACAGAAGTGGAAAAGTGACATAAATCAACAGTGCCTTAGGCTAGAAGCTGAGGGAGGAGCGGCAGTGTGCTCTGCTCTGTCTGTGTGTCACACAGGGCATGGCCCACGACACCTGTGTCAGCACTGACCAGTGTCGATGCTGGAGCCGGGTCTCCCTTCTTACGTGGAGGCTTCTGGCCATGTGGATCTCCTCAGAAAGTGGAAGTGAGTTGCTTGTTTCTTTGTGTCTCCCTATGGATCCTGTACCTGCTGCATGTAAAGTGGAAAGTTCTTTAGTGTACCATGGTTTAAAATGTTCTTCTTAGTAAATTGTTTAAATTACAGATTTACCTATTTCTGTGCTTTGGTTTCTGCCCTGCTTGACTTGAAGAATGTAAATGAGCAAAAAGTGGCTGTCAAGGTTATCAGTACCTCAGGTAAAGCAAGATCCCGGTGTTTTAAAATGCTTTCTTTGCTCCCAAACGTTATTTGTCGCAAGGAGAAATGTGCTAGATTTATCTGTTAGAGTTATCTTCTGTTTTATTTCTCTCAGTCACAGTGATGATTGTCACATGTAAAAAAACCATGTCTACCTATATGTTTATATAAAAGTCATCCTTTTTTTATTTGTGTGCACAGTAAATACTTTGTTAAGGGTAGTTTGAGTTTACTAGGAAACAGTTTAGGAAGTGGGTGCTACTACTGTTCAGTGGAAAACCAGGTATGTGAATAGTAACTATGCAGTATGAAGAGACTTACATAGCCTTGGAGCCCATAAATTAGTGAAAAATGTGAGTAAAACTCACTGCAAACATTATTAAAAAAAGTTATCCAGCCAGCTCTATAAGCTACCAAGTAAAAAATAAAATTATAGGGGTAGGATGATTATGGTAATTTATCACTTCAGCTATCATTTAAATATGAAACTTGTATAACTCCTAAGATTCACAGGTCAAAGCTTTCCTCCTGCATATTTCAGGAAGGGCTGCCTCCAATTTTTTGGTGAAAGATTTCCAATTCTTTCATTAATCAATAATCACTCAATAATGTGAATGTAGAGGATGCAATCTATTGGTAGCCAGATGCTGCCACGTTTCAGAGTATTGCATCCACTGCAATTTGTAGTCTAACAAGTCATGTACTACTTGAGTTCAGGAAATGTACTTAAATTCACTACATCAGGCTATGGTTTGAAGTGCACACCAAGGGTGTAGCCTAAAAATATTATCCCCTAGAAATGCAATGTGATGGCTTTTTATGTTAGGCTTACTAATTTTGAACGACTTGGTAATGATTTAGAAAACGCTCAGCAACCTGAAACTCACACAAGAATAATCTATATGAGATTTCTTGTCATGATAAATTTTCTCTCTACTGATAAATCATTTGTCCCCTGCTATAATTCATTTCAATCCACAATCTGCTTTTGTTCATTAGTCAGAAGTTAAATAAACTTGTAGTACCAAAATGTATATCTCCCTAGATGGCATATAAATCTTGGTTTGTCCTCTTAGCTACAAAGGGGCAAGTTAAGAGTGATTCCAGTGATGACACTTGTGACACATTTAAAACTGACGTAATTGTGAGAGGAATTAAACCTGTAATGCATTTCTGAGACCCCAAGCACTAGAGAGCTATGAATGCAGGCATAATAATCACTCATTCATCATGACATATTGTGATTATTGAGTAAAACAAATTATGAGGAGTCAAAACTGCTTGAATCTGTGCCTGGCACTTGTACCAAGTAGTTTCTGTGAACTTGGGCAAGATGTTTATCTCCTTCTGTTGATCCTGCTGTAATATCTTCCATCTGCTGCAGGGGAGTTTCTGGGAGGTTTGGACGCAATGTTGAGAGGGGTCAGACAGGTGAGGCCATCATCCTCTGTCCCATGACATGAGAGCAGCCACATAACCACAGTCCTCTGCCACAAGATGTTGGGGGTAGGTCTGTCCATCAGACAGACGTCTCTAAATCCTTAACAGATTTCCAACATCCGGTTCTCATGTTCCTTGGGGATAGCTATGGAGAAACACTACCAAACACATATATAACATCACAGAACAACACAGGACACCGACTCAACCCAGGGTGATATATAGCATGTGACACGTCTTCAGAGGGCCCAAGGAAATGGTGCAGTCTGTTTGGCTAGTTTTCATTTTATATAATGAATTCCATTTGTAGCTCGGGCTACAGTGTCATCTTCCCCAAGATTCATTAGCTGGAGTGGAACTGCTTTGTTAGGCAAGTATTTACAAGCCTGCAGCTGCAGTGTGGCTGGCTCTGTTTGCATTGTTGAAAACAGTGTCATGAAGCCAAGGAAGCCTACGTAAATTATTAAGCTAATGCATTCTTGTATATAAAAAATAAATTGAATTGTTCCTTCCACTGAATAAAAAAATCTGTCATATAGAAAATACTACAAAGAAATGCCTGCTGCTAAGAAAACATAAAACTTAGCCATAAGAAGGTGGTAAATGCAATTTTAATCACTCTGTTTATTGCAGTTCAGATTAGAAAAGAGACTTTGCAGAGAAGACCAAGGGATATACTGCTCTTGCTGGCCTTGCTGCTAGTAAAATCATAGAAACATAGAATTGATAAGGTTGGAAAAGATCATTAAGTCCAGCTGTCAACCTAGCACCACCACAAGTATGTCCTTAAGTGCCATATCCACAAGTTTTTTGAACATTTCAAGGGATGGTGACTCTAGACTTCCCTAGGCAGCCTTCCCCCATATTTTAAAGCCCTTTCTGTGAAGAAAGAAAAAAAAAAAAGGAAAGAAATCCTAATGTCTAATCCAAACTTCCCCCGGTGCAACTTGATGCCTTTTTTTCTTGTCCTGTCGCTTGTTAACTGGAAGGACCCATCACAGGCAAAGGCTGGAGATATGAGTGGTGATGGCAGATGCAACCACTTTGCATCCGAATGGTGCGGTGGAGTCACCATCCCTGGAAGCGTTTAAAAAATGAGTAGATGTGGCACTTTGTGAGATGGTTTAGTGGGCACAGTGGTACTCGGCTGAAGGTTGCACTTGATGTTCTTTTCCAACGTTACCAACGATGTCATGATTTTAAAATGAGGCCATGAAATCATGAATCCTGGGATTCAGGAGACTACAAGTACAGCAAATATCCCCTTTCCAGCAGAGGTCTTCGCCCCAGAGCTCTGATGAGTCATTACAGGGTTTGGCATCGTTTTCTGTAAGAAACACATCCTGCTGCTGATGGTTTGCAGATACAAGGACTGTTAGAACTCTTCAAAAGCACCAGAATAAAGGAAAAATGAATACACTCCTGAGCACAGGGAAGCTTTGCTTTTAAGGAAAACCCAGCATTTAAAAAAAATTAAGAATTGGGCGCTGTAGGAGAAAACAGTGAATTACCATGATCAGCAATATTTTCTTTTTCAGGAGAAATGATGGAGCAATGAATAGGAAGAGCAGGGAAAGAGAATAAGACTTAAAAAATAGCAGTGTCAATGGTAATGCTAATTCATGGATGAAAGATATTTTTAAAATAAATACTAATGATGTTTAAAAGGCAAAATGATATCACTTTTTAAATATAAATATAATAAAGATTCTATAAGTACCAATACTAGAGAATTAATTAAAAAAAACCTTCAAAATAAGTTGTCCTATAAAGTTAAAATTAAGCTAGGGCTGTTCTGAGCAACTCAACACAAGTAACCAAAATTAAACAGAAGCATGGTGAAAGAATTAGTGGATTAACAGTCTAAATGCCATCTGGATAAAAAAATTGAAGTAGCCCACCCAAGTCCTAGCCTCTCAAGTTCAGTTAAATTAAAGATTTTTTTTTATTTCACATTCCATTTTTTGCCTGAGAGCCATTTATTTTCATTTATATTAAGCAGAATCGTGGTGACTACAAACCAAGGGCAGTTCATGGGTCACATTTTATATAGTGATGTTGATACATACAAATACTTGAAGATCTTGTCTTTTCACCCCAATGCTAGAATACTTTCCCTCCACACTAATTTTTGCCTCCACTTATAGTCCATTTAAATAAAAGGACGTGTCAAAAATCAGAGACCTGAAATTCTGGATCACAGCATTAGTCAATGTGCAAAATCCACAACATAAAAAGGTTTCAGACCTTTTAGATATATTCCAAACTATTTTGACCTCAACGTCATGAATTTATGGGTTACATTTTTGTTGCTTTCCCAGTTTAAAATGAAGTCCTATTGCATTCTATGTCCGATGTACTGCAAAAGAAATAGAAAAGCGATACTAACAAACATGTTCATTCTGAATAATTAAAATAAACTGAAAATAATAGTTTGCAACCTTAACATCCAGTAGCAGGATGAATGCTAGTATGAAATTTGATGGTTCAGTTTATGCATTTTGCCAATAGGTGGTGCTACTATTTTTTCATTTAATACTATCTACAGCAACACAGTCTGCTCTGTCCATCATGGCAACGGAGCCGTTTGCCTTTTTCAGTAGTGTTTCTCAGAGTAAAAGGATGTGTGGGTTTGTAATTACTTTACAGGCAGCAAATAAGAACAGATATAACAGATTGAGAAAAAATGATCTTTTTCATTGTTAGATAAAAGGTTTTGAGAAGTAGTTACATAGAAAAATAAAGAAAAAAAATACCTGTGCGTAATTTTGCTTGTATATATCCCACCTGTGCTTTAACTGTGACTTTTTCAGTCATATAGGCAGTGTCAGTGAAAGCCTGATGCAACACAGATGAAAGTCAGTGAGAGAAAGGAGAGTAAAAGAAGTACAATTTGAGATTAATTTGTTTCATTTTAGCTTTGTTATCCAGCTGTGTACGGTATAAAGCTGCTAATTTTACCTTATGGAATTTCTCTCTACAATATTTGAAAAGCAGATAACGTGGCTGAGTGCTTTGTAACACAGGAACAGACAGATGTGCATCTCAGTGGCTTAATAAAAAAAACTTTCTTACTGAGGCTGCTATTACTCAGCCTATTCGCTGGGTATTTATGCAAAATGCAAAATATAACGGGTGTGTGATGGCACATGGGGCATTAAAGATCGAAAGGGGTTTCAGATTGTAACCTTTGTACTCAAACCTGCTGCTCCTCTGCGCTGGTTTTCTGTTGCATGTCCCTCTAAATTTTTAGAAATCTGTTGAAACATATTCTCTAATGAATTTTGGTGAAAACATATGTGTCTTAGGCATAGACATGTATTCAGGGAAGTCTGCTTTTCAAGTGCACTGTGTATCTGAGATTGCACTCACAACATTACAAAAGATGGATTGACAGCTCTTGACACCACAGACCTTTATTTATCTTCAAAATAGGTACAGTGCAAGGACCAGGCAGAATTATTTATTGTCCCTTTTCAGAAATCTATTGTGTATTTATTTACTCCCTGTTGGCAAATCATTTCTTAACAGCCATCTGGAGAACTGCTGCTGGGATAGGAAGGGAATTTATTTTGAGTGTTCAGCGAAACCATCAGGAAAACTTCAGCTGTGGTGCAGACACCTCTCAGTCTGAGCTGTGCTTTTGGATTGAGATCTCAAACTCAGTTACTCAGTGTGAGAGAAATCAAGCAGCTCTCAGTTGATAACAGTTTTCTACCCAGGTTAGGTTTTAAACAATTGCATGACAGTGAAAAGTACCCTACTAATTCTGAGAATAAAAAGAAAAGGAGGAAAAATAAGGGGAAAACAAAAAGAGAAAAAAAGAGGGGAAAAAAAGAGAAGAAAAGAAAAACAAACATTATTTAGTTTTTAGCATACACTATTGCTTGTTTTATTTATGGTAGGTAATCTATTAAATCAATAGGTCATCTCTTTAGACTGAGGAAAAATGCAGAAACACCAAAAAGAAAGCAAATAAAGGGCAAATTAGATACCAATGGGCACACACTTGCTTTCTCTCTCCCTCTGTAAGTCCATGTATGCAAAGTAGTAAAAATAAACAACATCAACAAAACAGTTCTAGCAAATATTGCTTGCAAGTATCTCCACAAAATGTAATCAACTTTTTTAATAAGTAGATCCTTATGTTTTTTCATTTTCATATTGATTGAAAAGTATGCAACAGACCAAGTCATGTAACTAATAAAGAGATTTCTTATGCCCATCTGAATTTAGGATGATGATTGTATCCACATGCTGAGGACAAAAGGCAGAAAAGGAAACGAGGACTGTTTCCATTCTCTCCTTCTTAGAGCAGGATAAAAATGAGATTCAATAAAGGCAGGTAATTGGTGAGGTAAAGAAGTGATAGCAAAGCATATCCAGTTGACAATAGAAGCCAACTGTGTAAAATTAATATTCTGTCTTGACCTATTTTTCCTCTCTGGCACTACTTTTAGATTATTTAAAATAGTTTTTATCTTTAAATAATAGGTCCACACAGAATTGCAAAAGCCTTGTCTGGCACATTAATATTCTTGATAGAAGCACAATTAAAAAAAATATTTTTAGACTTTATGCCTGTGTCCTTCTCGAATGAAAAGGGGATCAGTGAGAAAGTATTTCTCTAAGTCCAAATGATATTTCCAGAAGAGCAAATAGCATGAGATGATTTCAGGTGCTTTAAGCATGAAGCATGAATATCTTTATATTACACATATTACATATATATATACAGATAGATGTATTATATTATATATCTATATATATATATCTTTATATATGCAAAAACTTGAACACTGTTCAAAAGTCTTGCAAAATTTTTCATCCAAATGGTTAATTAAAGAATGCAGGGACTATAAATTTCCTAGAAAGAGTCAACTCATAAATATTAGTTCTGGAAAGACAAAGCCTATAGTCTTACAAACTTTTCTCAACTATAGCTGGTCAAAGACAGGTCATGGAAACATATGAATAATGGGGGGATGGACAGAAAGACTGATAATAGTGGTACATGGAAAACAGAGACCTGAGTTACCAGCTAGAATGAAACAAATGAGACCTTATTATTTCATGTTTTACACTTAAATAGGGATATTATTCAGGCATATGCTTTTAGAAAAGACTCTTGATCTGGAACATAAGGGTATGACTTGCTGCTTTGTATAGGTTGCAAAATTTTATTTTCCATAGTACAAGAAGCTGAGTTCAGAAATTACACTTGTTTTGTTGGAAGACTGGTGTCAGTGTGCCAATTAGTTAGAGGTGAAACTAGTATGTAAAATTAATGCAGCAGTTTGGAGATATTGTTTTGATAATACATTTGATGTGATCTGGCTTGAATGGATATATTTTTGCCTTCAATGAGCACTTGGATTAGACATCAGCTCACAAAGCTGGGAGTCCAATTGGTTCCCAAATTCCTAGGTGCATAAAACTGGTAAACCTCATTGGCCCCTGGAAAATCTGACTCACTGGAAAGGAATGAGTCTGGAGTAGTGGGTTTGCTGGAATGTGCTGCTACAGTAAGCCTGAGTGGAACCAAGGGACCTTGTCCCCCAGGCCAGTCAGTGCTCCAAAATGAGGGGAGAGGCTCCTGCTTTCTCTTCCTTGGGCTTCTTTAGTGATACTACTCCAAAATCCAACATTATGAAATGCAGGAAAGACAAATGTGCTGAAGAGGGGGATGTTCAGAGAGCAGGCATGTTGTAATTTTGCTTATGCCTGTGATGATGGCTGATCAAAAACAATAATTTGCAGTGTGTCTCCTGTCATCTGGAGCACTGAGCAGAAGGCTGAAAGCTATTACTGACTGTCATTCCCCACAACACCCCTTGAAGGACATAACGTAAATGTCACTGACTCCTTTTAAATCAACACAGCTCCTTGACTTCAGTGAAGTCAAGTTGATTTACGCCAGCTGATAATTTGGCTGATTCTTAGAAGCGGGAGTTGTGAAATCTAATGCTTGGTGGACTCAGCCCAGCTCTGTCAGAAGTCAGCATTGACTTTATTGGGCAACAGCCCTGGTGAGTTATTACCGAGTGTTTTGTCTTGCTATGCGCTGGACAGCAATCAATAATGCTCCATGACACAGACAGAAATCTTGCTGTTACCATAAAGATTTACCATTTTCTACTGTCTCACAGAACTCACAGAACTTCAGCTGTGTGGTGCCTTCTCACACCTTTTAAATCACCTGCCCGTTTGGGAGCAAGACAAGATCAAGACTCATCTCTATGCTGGTGATTGCTTCGGAAATATCGTAGTGCCACACTTAAAATATGAAATTTATTGAATATAAAGGATATTATTATATATGCATACATATATATATGTGCTAGGTAAACATTCCTTTTCTCTGCTCGAGATAATTTAATAATTACCGGATGAGAATGATACTGTACACTTTTTCATTATTAATATTCAAATAGTGTAGCACTGATTTATGTTCGAAGATAACTTTTTGTTCTTTGCCTTTTACTAGGCTGACAATACAAAGTAAAATCACTTCTTAAATCTTAAAGCCTTTTGAATCTTAATTTTAACTGTCTTCTACAGTTCAGAGAGGGAATGGGGATTTCATTTTACAGAGACGTTTTTGTTGACTCTTAAAACAGAAGATAGAAGCTTGCTACAGCTTTGCCTAGATGTACTTAGCTTTGACTTGTGACTTCAAACCCAGGATATTTTATAATAAAATATAAATATAAATAAGATAAACCTCATGTTTCATTTTGTTTTATATTTTTTCATGCTTTTATTATTTTGTTCATTATGTTTTAAGACATGAATTCTGGATCTCTGCACATACATGGGTAATGCTGGGAAAGCTTCCCTAAAAACAGGTAGTAAAGTCTTTTGGTTTGTTTTGTTTCTAAATTTTCTAAGAGAACACAAAAAAATATTGACTGTATGAAGTTATTAGTTCCTCTAAAGACTACTGTTCTGAAAAAGCTGGAGAGCCAGAATCATTATTTTATTCATGAGGAATAATCACTGTGTCATAGAGATAAGTTGGATTTTTATAAAAATCTCCGTGACCATAATGAAACTTTTCAAACTGAAGAAAATAAAGAAGTATAAAAGTACAGTTCTAGTAGCTTCTTCAGCTCTATTTGCAGCTCACGTGCTTAGTAACTCAAAGAAATAGTTATTAAGGAAGTTAAAATACATGCATACATAGAGCTATGCATAAGCAATTTCCAAAGACTCTACAGCATTCAATTTTCTCCTCGATGCCTTCCTTTAATTTGCTTTTCTGCTGCCTGCAAGAGTCTTCCTTTCCTCTCACCTGCCTTGAATGATACCCTTCACTACAGACTCAAGGTTTGGATACCATTTATGACCAGTACCTAGAAAAAAATACTTCCCTCCTGTCCTCACCCTCCCCCAAAGAGTTTTTTTCAAATACACTTCGTTTACTTCAGCAGTGTAACACTTGTCCTCCCAAAGAGCTGGGGTTTTTTTGCATCTCAACTGTAAGGAAAACATTTCTGTAGAGGAAATTCTGTACACAAACACGAATACGAAATAACTAGTTTGTTTTACATATTTAGCTTGAAAACGTAGCCATAGGGAAAAGACAATCGAGAACCACACCATTTATTTCCTTGTCCTTTCTCTAGCAGAGCTAGAGAGAGACAAATATACCATTAATCTGGTAATTCTCCCTCTATCACTTGCAACACTCATCCAAGCACCCTTATTCTTAGAAATACAGATATCAACAAAGGGCCATTCCAGGGGGGAAATGCTAATTTAACTAACTTTAAACCCCCCTAATTAATTAATGATTCTATAATGAATCTAATTTGTCTCTCCCTGTGGCCTCAGCTTAGTGGAGACACAGCCACACGTATTTCCAGAAGATGGTGTATGTGATTTCATCACGGTTCCACTTGGGCAGTTTGCCATCACAGAGCCTGGTGCAAAGTCAAGAGATCCCTGAAGTTAGAAATAGGAATTGGAGGAAAAATGTTAGGCTGTCAGGAAGTGCATACAGCTTTATCTCGTGACACATTATTTCACTGCTTCTGATTCCCCGGGAATGTCTGTGAAATCTGTGATGTCAGTTGCAGGTCAGCATATGCACACACTCACACACCCAAATCATTGATAATACTGATAGAATCATAGAATGGTTTGGTTTGAAAGGGACCATTCCAGCTCTCCTGCCATGTGCAGGGGCACCTTTTGCTAAACCAAGTTGCTCGGAGCTCCGTCCAGCATGGCCTTGAACACTTCAAAGGATGGGGCATCCACAGCCTCTCTGCACAACCCGTTCCAGTGTCTCACCACCCTCATAGGAAAGAATTTCTTCCTGTTATCTAATCTAAACCTTCCTTCTTTCAGTTTAAAGCCATTCCCCCTTGCCCTATCTAAGATAGGATCTAAGAAAGCTTGGAGCAGATATGCTTGGTTTTACTGCTGCTGGCTGATAATGTTCCCTGAGCCCCCACCTTATACAAGAAAACACTGATATTTTAGTTATTCAATACATTCTTTTGATCCTCCGCTTTTCTGATGTTTTAGATGTTTCTTCTGAATTTCGTGTCTATAAGAGATGCTAAAATTTAAATGATTGGCTGGAGTCTTCATTCAAGGATTTGAGTGCAGACACTGAGAGCTTTAAAAAAATACCAGCTCTTCCTCTCCCTGTGTACTGCTGGAAGAGTTCAGTATCTCCCATGAGAATTTTTGAAGCTTGATTGACACTGTGTTGATTTTTGATCCTTACCAATTTAGTTCTTGCTGTCTTTATTGATATTGCCACGCTGTTCCAGTGTTGCTCACATTTGTCAAATGACTGCACTGAGACCCCAGACTTCAGAGTGGATTTCTGGTCAGTCGGCAGAGACCGGTTACATGTGATCGGATTGACCCCAGTCAGACTCAAACAGCTGATACCAAAGTGAGATTATCCGAATCCTGTTGCTGAAACGCTGAATCCTCCAGATCTTCTCTCTTGTGTTTGGTGTATTTAAAAATAAATAAATACTAACCCTGGTAAGCGTTTTTGATGCTGGGAAATATCTGAGCTATTTACCAACTGCCTTTCTTGGCTGGCTTGGAAATCCTGATCTTCAGTCTGGACAGAGATTAGCTCTGTGTGTGCTGGTGGAGCTTTGGCTTTGTTTCTTTAGGGTTTTTTGGTTTGGTTTTGTTTGGTTTTTTTTTGGGGGGGGGGTGGATTTTTTCATGGGTTTGTGTTTGTTTTTTTTTTTGTTAGTGGTGGTGGGGTTTTGCTGTTTCTTCGTCGTGTTATGTTTGGGTTTTTTAATTCCACTTAGGGGCTGTTGCCTCAGCCTGCAGTGCCCTCTGGTGGGAAAACGCGCCGGGTGCAGTAACCTAGGAGGTGTTCGTCATCCCTGGAGGCTGCAAACACAGATCCCTGCGCCCGCTCTGGGCAGGAGGAGAGGGTCTGCGGGCCAGTAAACAGCGAGGACCCACTCACTCCAGCTCAAAGAGAAGCTGATAAAACCACCAGGAAATAGAATGAGATTTGTCTCTGAGTTCTAAGTACCAAAAAGTGTGATCAAAGTGTCAGCCTCTGTACCAGAAGTCCTTAGAAGACACATTAGAAACTCTTGTTGGCATAATCTTTTCATTCTATCCTAGGATGCTTTTAATTATTGGCGTGATTAATTAATGACCTCCATAAGTGACATTCCAAAGTGACGACTTTTCAGTCTCAGCAGATGCATGCCAGTGCATCTTAGCCTCCAGGATCTTTTCAAACATTGAAAAGTAAAGCATTTTATTCCCCAATGTATGGTTTACAAGTCATGAGTTGCTAAGAATAATCTTAGAGATTATTTCTCTTAAAGAGGAAGTCGGTGTTCTTGGTAGTAATAGCATCTGCGAGCCACAACTGCTTGTCAGTCATCCCACCCTCCTGCTCTCAACCCTGCACAACTTCTTGTTTGTATTCTGTGATTTTAAGGTTTAGCAATTGGTTTTTATTTTCCCATATCGGCATCACATTAATGCATACTGCAGGAGGAAAATCCCTCAAGGACATTTTTTTCAGAAAGTTCTCTAATACAGAGCACAAGGAGATTTCAAATACCCGAATGTGTATGTGTCTCTCTTTGTTGTTTGGGTTTTTTTAAGGCTTCTTGTGCAGGAGTATTTATTGTTGCTTGAAATAGTAAGTGTTTCCCTCCTCCACTATTCAATTAAAAAGTTGAATTTTTAACATAGAAGCACAAATACTACAAAAATAAGTACTGATTGTTTTCCTTATTTCTTTTCAGCTACAGGATACCCTCAGAACAGCTCAGAATCTTTCTGATTTATGAAACATAGGTGGAAATACTTGTCTGGCAATGCCAAACATTTTATAAATAATATGAATAAGGATTTCACTGAGGAAGATTTCCTTGCTGCTGAAGAGAAAATACTCTGGATTTTTTTGTTTATAGTATTGTTGCATTTATTATGTACAGCCTGTTTGGAGGGGCTGCTCTTCACACAGAATGAAAGGGATCAGGCACTGAAGCTGGAATCATCAGCCAATCACTAATGATGTTGGAGGCAGAAAGGTGTGTCTTCCACTAGGCTTTTTTTTCTATGAAAAAATTCAAAGGGAAAATCTTCATCCACACACAGGAAAGGAGTACTTTTTTATTTTTATATTGTTCGGCAACCTCAGTGTCTTTTTCCCAGCTCTAACAGTGCTGGGAAGGGGAGGATTGTTTATCTTTTGGCAGTCAGTAGCCTATCAAAAGCATGAAATTGCTATTTTGAAATGGCATTTAAAAAAAACTTTTCATCTTGGTACGTCCTTTAAAATATTCATCTTTTAAAGCTCCTTTTTTAGGCATGGATTATCTGTCTGTGCTTTACCACTGAGACTTCCCCATCCTGGTCTTTTGGAGACAAAATGAAACATGTTTGAATAAAAGCAGAAGCGGTTTCCTCTGGCACTAAAGTTTTATCACTGCCAGCCACTGGCAGATATTAAGGTGTCAGGCATTCTAAAATAAATCTGAGGAAGATGTTAGCAGGCAGAGTAGGAGGTCACAGGTAGATGATAAAGCAGTGGTGGCAGGCTGAGCAATGGAAAACCTGCCTGAACAGCTGCTTGGACGTCGCCTCCTTCTCTGTACTCTATCCAAGTGTGAGTGGGGGGTGTGTGTGTGTCTTTAGGAAATACTTTACTTTATAAATAAAATGATTGATTTAATGATACAGTTACAAATTCAAAGCTATTCTAATTATTACTAGGCAACATTTGTATTTTCTGTGATACCAGGAGACGAACCTACCATCTAGAATATCTTTAGAAATAATGAAACATATCCATTCACATTCTTTACTCATCATTTATATTAAAGGTTATTTTCACAAAATTTGGCAGGTCTGTGAGCAGCTCCCTTGTCTTCATGTGGCAAGGTTTTGGGATCAGAGTGGGGGCTACAGGGGTGGCTTCTGTGAGATACTGCCAGAAGCTTCCCTCATGTCCAAAGGAGGTAGGAGGAGGAAGTAGAAAAGTTGGGAGTGAAGCAAAGCCCAGGAAGAAGGGAGGGATGGGAGAAAGATGGTTTAAGATTCAATTTTCTCACTATCTTCCTCTGATTTGATTGATAATAAATTAAACTATTTTTCCCCAACTGAGTCTGTTTTTCCCATGACAGGAATTGGTAATGGATCTCTCCCTATCCTTATCTCAACCCATGAGCCTGTTGTTATATTTTCTTCTCCCTGTTCAGCAGAGGAGGGGAGTGACAGAGTGGATTTGGTGGATACTCAGCATCCAGGCAGGATTAACCCAACACACAATCCCTGTACAGATCTTCACTGCTGCAGTGCCATCCCCACAGCAATTGCATTTATTTACTCTTAATAGGAATTTCTTCTTTATTCATTTAAATTTGGAAGACTGTTCAGGAAAGCTCACCAAAAAGTGCTAGGATCACTAAAAATCTCATTGTCCTTAATCATATTGACTGTTTTATTTTTTTCTTTTTCTTTTTTTTTCCTTCTGTGAAGAAATACTTTTAGGCACTAATCTTAGTGCTGTCACTGGACCAAATGAGAAGCCTGATCATTTTTTTTCTCTGCAAAGCTTTTGAGAGCTCTCTGTGACACCAAAAAAAGGGGAGAAATCATCTCATCTCCATTTCCAAGAGCTGCTAATTACATACAGCATATTAAATCAAGTCCACTTGGGAAAGACTTCCCTAATTAATTAATTTAATTAGCAATAAGGCAGTAGAGGGAGATATGATTATCAAGAGATATGATTATCATACCTTTGGGACACGGGATTGCAAAGCTTTGCTTCATCTTTTTCACGACTGTGGTTCACTGCTTCCATGTGGTTTTGAAAAATAACCTATAGATTCTATCGAACAGCATTACCCTTGGTGGTGAGCTTACTCTGGAAACCTTCCTTAGAACAAAGCAACTGTAATCAGAAATCAAACAAGTGATTTCTAGTCTGCTTGGGTGCAATAACTGGGGGAAATCATGCAATAGAATGTGGCCTCTTATAAGCTGTACTGCTGCAGAGTAGACACAGATGGATACCAGGAAAAAAAATTGAGAAATTGCCCTTCTGCTTTTGGCATTTTTCCTGACACATTACTTTTACTGGCAACATGCAAAACAGATGACTTCAAATTAATTATTTAAGTCAATAGTTTCTGACAGCTATTCTATTAGATGACCACATTTCTTGCAAGTTTGAAACACAAAGGAAATCTTTGCTCAGTAGTGCTCTGTTCATGTTTGAATTTTTTTGTGCTAGGTGTAGGCTGTGTCTTTTCCAGAATCTGCGTGGGCTGAGGAAAAGCCAGGATGGTGATGTTCCTCTGCACACATCTCAGGTTGGCATCAGTTTATTTTGCAGTGTGATACATCCATCTACTGAAGAGACACAGCAATGCAGTGCCTTTAAAACTGTTCAGCATAATTTCTCCATGGGAGGGTTACACTCTTAGATTAGGTGCTCAAGAATTATCAGAGGTAAGGAAACCTTGGCATAGAAAAACACATCTCTTAAGAAAGCCTGGAGGTAACTGAGCATTAGGTGTCCCCACCCAAGACAGGGTGTTTGGAATGACATGATCTTTAAGGTCTCTTCCGTCCCAAACCATTCTTTGATTTAACATGCACAAAGGAAGCAATATATCTGACTGTGCTTAAAATCAGTCAGTTTTGACTTACTTTTGCTTTTGCTTAACTGAAAGTTATTTCCTTTACAGGTTGAATAATCTATGAGCTAAATAAACTCTTTCATTCAGCGTTTAAATATTTAATATTCACCAAAATCAGGTCAAATTTCACAACAAGCATTATTATAGAACACAGGAACTTTCTTACCCACCTCATTCAGCACTCCCCTTAAACCAAAATTGTTTCCCTGCTCTCCTTCTGTTCTTTCTAACGTAACAGAAGGGCTGAAGTTTTCACCCCACAGTGAAGCAATTGTGCTACCTCACATCCACAGCAGCACAGACAATGGAACTCTCCTCTCGCTACGGCTACAACCCAAAACCTATGGTGGCACTTGCTCTCTCCCTGTCTGGTTCACTCACTTTTCTGTCTCTCTGCTTTTTGCACTGACAAAGTCCCTTCTTTCTTCCATTACAGTAACCTTGTTGTCGGAACAATAAGAGAGATTACGTCTACTACAGGAGAGGTCCACGACCTCCTTCGCCTCTACTCCCAGCAGTTTGTATGTGAGCCAGCTCCAGCACAGAAGCCATGCAAGCAGGGTGGGATGCCTAAACTAATATATTCTGCCTCTTGTCCTCTCTGCTCCTCTCTCCTACTCCAGCTTTCTTTGTGTTTGTAAGTCTTTCAGGTCCTGTGATTTTCAAGACCCGACGCCAACACTTGATCTCTTTGTTATGCTTCTGGAAAAATCCAACTTCTTCAACCTCCAACTGCTTTCTGAGAGGTTAGAGAATTGAGATTTCATCTCAGACTTGCCTCCATCCTTTTCTACTTGCCAAGTGAAGGTGTAAAGAAGTGCTGCAAGCCTTTAACGAACCATTTATTCAGGGATAGTCATGTTGATGTCAATTCCTGGCCTCTTTAGCACAAGGAGCATGAGGAAAAGGAAGTGAAAAACAGTCATAAAACAGGGAAAAAAGCAAACAAATGAACTATAACTCATTAACTGTATTAACAGAGGTCAACTAAATCAACAAGATGTCAGCAGAGTAATTCTCCATGTGTGCTTTAATTAAATCAGATGATCCTCAAAAGTGACATCACCGCAACAAAAAGTGAGGTTTACTGCTGGTCATCTGTTACTTCAGCTCTCATATTGTCAGTTAAAGGATTTAGGAGTCACCCACATTCTGCCTTTGGATTTAATGAGTTGTATCTGCTCTGTCCTATTTGCCCTGCTGGCCTAAACAGAAAGGAGGCAACACGAGGCAAATCAACTTCTAACTTTGAGACCTACCTGTTTTCCTAGAGCATCATATTCTCTCATTAACGAATCTCAAGTGAGATTCAATAATGTACAGCCCACAGAAAGAGATCAGGCATCTCCTGAAGATTTCTGACTTCAGTAGGAACAATGCTAAAAGATTATTGTAATTTTGAAAACTGTCATGACTTCTTGCTCCAAAATAAAACATTTATGTGTCTCTCCTTTACTCCTACTTTTATTTCAAGTGCCCCAGATGACAGCTGAAAGTGTGCCTACAGTACTGCAAAGAGGCAGAAGGTTCTGAAAATGACATCCAGGCACCAAGAAATTACAGTCTTCAGAGCCTACCAGTAAGGAGATAATTATATATAATTTCTCACTCTAGTTACAGTTTTGGTGATGCCAAAGAGGTGTCAGACTTGGCATATTATGTTTTGCGATTTATGCTATTTTACTGTGGTACTTTGACCTCTTTAATATGACGTATTTTGGTTGGATGGACATTCCAGTCTTCTTGCTAAGAGCAAATTTTCAAGGAATGCAAGTGGCAAAGAAGAAGCTGCACTGAAACATTTCCAAATGAGTAGTTTTATGTCTGAATATAGGGTGAGAGAGGGAGAAAGGTGAAGATTCAGCAGAACTTGGTTCAGTTATATTGACCCTACCTCCTCTTGGAATTTCTGTCAGGTGAACACTGGTGGAAACCAGGAGCTGGTAGCTATATGTGTGCTTCTCTATATCTTTTCTCCTTCTTCTAATTCCCTCTCCTTGGCATTTTAGACTAAAAATCGAACGGGCTTAGAGTTTGCAGAGTTGAATAGGCTGAATGAATGCTTTGGGAAGCTTCATGTTGATTGAATGCTGCACTAAACCGGACCTGAACTAGCCAAAGGGATATTCCATACCACAGAGCATCATGCCCAGTATATAAAATAGGCAGGTTGCCTGAAAGCCAGGGCTGGGCTGAGCATCGATCAGCGGATGGCGAGCAGTTGTACTGTGCATCACTTGTCTGTCCTGGGTTTTATTCCTCCCTCTCATTCTTCTTTAAAAAAAAAAAAAAAAATTATAGTAATAATAGTAATAGTACCAATAATAATAATAACAACAACAATAAAAATAATGATAATGAAATAATACTGTTTCTTTTACTTCTTAAGCCGTTCTTGTCTCATTCCATGAGTTTTACCTTTTTCCTGTTCTCCTCCCCATTCCATGGAAGGCACTGAGGGAACAGCTGGGTGATGCTTAGTTGCTGGCTGGGGTTAAACCACAACAGAAAGGTACAATACCTCCAAAAGTAGGATGTTTCAAGACAGTACTCATTAGGGACAAATACATTTCATCCAGCCTATTTGCCACATTTTCACTGCCCATCAAACACACCTGTTCAGATCCCCTGCTGATCTGCTTCAGCCCCACTCAACCGACTTTAGATGGACATGTGCCAGCTGGGAATAGGGCTCTTCAGTTGTGTATCACAGGCCCACCAGGAATCCAGCTCAAGTGCTGTGAATACACATCCTGCAGCATGGATGTCTCCAGGGCTCCACAGAATATGCCTTGCAGCGCTGGAACTCTCTGCAGTGGCTGTCTGGAGGCATGCTGTGTAGCTGTCTGATCTGATGAGACGAGCAGGCAGGATGTGGATAGTAGCTCACATGTACTAATTGTACCACAGCTATCAGTGGGTAGCTCTTAGTTGCTGGCTACAAGCTGCTATTTCAACATGCTGTAGCTCTGTGCCTCCCTGAAAACAGCATTTTCCTACGCCCAGGTCAGATACAGTCCTTGGTGGTCCTACAGGCTGTGGGAGCTCTTGAAAGGGTGCAGACTGGGATTGGGAGTGGTGGGGAGTGAGTCAGCACAATCCATGTTCTACTTAGAGAATTTTAAGTACCTGCTTGTGTGCCCTTGTCTCAGGTGTAGGATGTATCTGCCTAAATGCTGCTTAGTTACGATTTCCATTGCTGTGCAGGTCTCATGCCTATAAAATGGAGATACCAACATTAGTCTGAAACCTGTATAACACAGTGCAATCGGTCCAACAGGCTAGGTAAAGCATGTTTACTGGTTTTTACAGTGTTGTGGATACACAGTGTAAGTTAATTTTAGTTTCTTTAAAGGGGACGGAAATTTGTCACAGATGCATCACAATTTTTTTAATTAGTTTTTGAATTTTTCTCAGTCTGGTTCTGGTTCTGGTGCCAGTTTCCTTGTAAATACTTCTTTAGAAAAGACTCCAAAATCAAAAGTACTAAAATTTCCACTAATGGACTCTTCCTTGATGAGAGGTGGGTGGTAGGAGTAGTTCAGATCTTCACTGTTGCATATTTTATGCTGTTCATGTTTCTTAACTATCTATTTGAATATGAATTCATGCTATAGAATTAACACATTAAAGGTCTGCATCAGTCATATTGAAAAACTAGCAAAAATGGAATATAACATCTTGTATCAGGTTTGCATGGCCAAGCTCTGATAGCGAGGGGCTACAGGGGTGGCTTCTGTGAGAAGGTGCTGGAAACTTCCTCCAAGTCCGGCAGAGCCAATCCCTGGGGGCTCCAAAGATGGACGTGCTGCTGCCCAAGGCTGGACCAATTTAGAAATGCTGTTAACACCTCTGTGGTAACAGATTTAAGAAGAATAAAAGTTGTTGAGCAGTTGTAATTGCAGCCAGACAAGAACCGGGTGAGAACATGTGAGAGGAACAACTCTGCAGACACCCAGGGCAGTGAAGAAGGAGGTGCAGGAGGTGCTCCAGGCACCAGAGCTGGGATTCCCCTGCAGCCTGTGGTGAACACAGTGCTGAAGGATCTGTGCCCCTGCAACCCATGGAGATCCACAGGGATGCAGAGATCCACCTGCAGCCTCTGGAGGAGCCCCACTCCAGAGCAGGTGGATGCCTGAGAGGAGGCTGTAACCCTGTGAGAGGCCCATGGAAAGAGAAGCCTCCACTGGAGCAGCCTGTCCTTGAAGGACTGCACCCCATGGAAGAGTGACCCATGCTGCAGCAGTTTGAGGGGGATTGTTGCCCATGGGATGGACTCAAATTGCCGCAGTTCACAGGGGTCTGTTCCTTGTGAGATGGACTCACGTCAGGGAAGTTCACAGAGAGCTGTCTCCCATGGGAGGGACCCCACGATGCAGCAGGGGAATGACTCCTCTCCCTGAGCAGCGGGAAAAACCAGAGGTGATAAGCTGACCATTACCCCCATTCCCTCTCTCCTTGAGCTACTGGGGAGAAGGTAGAGTTGGGAAGGAGGGAGGGGTGGGGGAAGGTGTTTTTGAGGGTTTTATTTTACTTGTCATTTTCCTGCTCTGATTTTGTCAGCAATAAATTCACTTCGTATCTCTAATTAAAGCCTGTTTTGCCCCTGACGGTGTTTGAGGAGTGATCTTTCCTGGGCCTTAACTCATGAACCTTTTGTCCTTGTTTCTCTCCCCTGTCCAGCTGCAGAGGGGAGTGAGAGAGTGCCTTTGGCGGGTGCCTGGAATGCAGCCAGTTTATCCCACCTTATAAAGAATAATATCCACTTTATCCCACTTTATAAAGAATAATATCTTCCAAGAAGAAACATATTACAGTTTAAAACAAACAAAAGTTCAGGCTTAAGTAAATTACAAAGGTATTTGGGAGACTATCAGAAAATTTCAGATGCTTAATGAATTCCTTGTAGCATTATCTCTCAAATGCTTTCCATTGCAGCTATCTGAAAATATTTCATAACTTTTCAACTTACTTGTAGGAAATTTATTATCCACCTGTGATTTAATACTAGTTTGAAAAAGAAGCAATGCAGCAAGAGAAAAATTAAGACAGTAATTTCCCTTATCACATTTAATTTTCTCTGGAAATTATTATAATCACTTTTATCTGAAGCGAAATCTTCAGCCAAGCTTTTTGAACCTGTTACAAAATGTAATTTAGGTCAGTTCCGTGATTCGGTTCGTTAAATGATACTCCTATCATTCCTATCATTTTGAAGACCAGACTATTTAAGTTTGTATTTTCTGGGCAGAAAACAGGTTACTGGATGAAGACCACAAATCTGTGTAGAATGAGGATTTTGAATCATTATGTAATATTTTCATGTGGATATAGAGCATAGGACAGGAGAAGTTGCAGATTTTTGTGTGTGTATTTTGAACAGGTCTTTGAGTTTAATTTTGCCCATGCACTCAGTGCACCTTCTGGCATCTGACATACCTGAGAGGCTGATACTAATTTGGAGTTATACAGGTGCTTGGAGATCCTGGGAGTCATATCTTAAAGATGGTGTGATTATTTGAAGTTTACCTAAAGCTGGAATGGATATAAAATTGTTAACCTTTCGGGTCTCTATGAATGTTTTATATTTACTATTATAGAACCTTGTACAAAGGGGTTTATTTCAGGTTAGTTTCACCCTTGTTATGCCTCACAGGTATAACCTGAAGCCCCAGAGGATGATGCTGCCAGTTTCCTTTCAGCCTCTGAATCAGCCACTGGATTATTTGGGTGCTTGCTTCAGCACAACAGAGGAGGAGGAAATTGAAATCCAGAGTTTCAATCTTGAATCCAGGGCTAGTAGGTACATAATATAGAATTGTAGGACCCAGCTCTGACATAATGTTTTCATTCTAGTGATCATTCCTCATGTTGCTTTTTCTGAGCACTGCTCTGAGGTTTTTGTTCAGGGCTCTGGACAGAGACCAAGCATTTTGTTCAGGTCTCTGCATTCTGCTTTAGGAGGACAAATTCCTCTTTTATTGGTTTCATAAAATTCATTCTCACGTTGTCCAAGAATCTTTGTCAGCCTAACTCTTTGGTTACTTACACCAAAATTAAGATGGTGTTCAGAGTATTTATTTACTCATTTTAATTTTGACACAAAAACTTAAAAGGCACTGAATCCCTCTATTTTTTCAAGAGCTTGTTGAGATAAACACATTGCAAAGCTCCAGTATTTAACTCTCCAATTTTCTGTGCCTTTCAGTCATCTCTAGGTGTGACAGAAGATGGACAGTAGAAACAGGATTTAGTATGTCTTTTGTGGGAAGCGTGATCTTGCACAGCAACATCCAAGTGTTACTTAAGAGCATATAGAGAAATTCCATGTCTTGGACTGCAGGTAAACACTTTGCTCTGCAGAATATTTCTTCTGAAAGGTGCAAATCACACAGTTGCTGTTTGATTTCTCCCAAGAAAGTTCTGCAACAGCAAAAAGTTGCCAGCCTGGTTGACTTGTCCTGGCTTGTTTGTCACTCCTTTTCTGTGGCTTTCTAAAAGTCACGTGCAGGACTGCTTGCCAACCCTTGTGCTGGAAGAGACTGGAGTGACTGGAAAAGAATTTCAAGTTGCACACAAAATATTTGATATTTTCTAGCCTTAAGAATTTCATGCCCAAATGCCCCACATTCAGCAGCTTTAATTTACCCAACAACTGTGGTAATTGAGCAAGGCAACCATGTTTACCCCACATTGAAACAAAACCCTTTGTTTATTGTAAGAAAATCTGTGATGAACTTTAAATGGATATTTTGATTGCATCTTTCTTGAGTCTCACAGATTTCTGAAACTTTTATTGCCATCCTGGAAGTCACTGCATTTAAAACTTTAGGAAAATTGCTTCAGAGAATTTTTTGAATGCAAGCTGACAAGTACATTCTTTGAACACCTGAATTAAAAAAGTAAATTTTTTCTCATGGTTTCTTCAGGAGTCTTTAATAAGTTACTTTGGTTTACTGAGTTCTTGCAGAAGACTCCACCTCTTAGAAAAGGCTTTCTTGGTCTCATTAGTGAATATTTTGAGCAAAGGCAGGATGCCTGCCATAGATGTCTGTATGTGTGATTTATGTGTCTGTTTTCGGGAAGATGTAAGCAACTCAAAACTGAGTTAAAATGAAAACATGCAATTTTTCATATAAATTAAATTTCTGATTCAGTGTACAATATGGCCTTAATTCTGCCTCCAGATGTTGATGTCAGCAGAATTAGGACATAAACTTCATAAATGGATCTGTGAGGAAGGCAAAATGACTAGCTATCTGCTTGAAATCATTTTAGATTTTAAACTATGGAGCTGTCTTAATGGCTCTTTTTTTTCCCCCTGGAAAGACATCTACGTCCCTATATGAAAGAAAAGGATAGATTTTCTGCTCTTCTCTGTATTTTGCACCACCTGCCATTGACAGACCATCAGTCTGTAAGCACTTTCTTCCTATTAAAAAAAAAAAAGGTTTATCTGTAATTTGTTTAATTTTTTATGCTAATAAGAGGGGCTGTCATTACTTATGATTTTAATCACTATAGAAATTTCTGATAATTGCACGTTTTTCTTTGCTGTCATATAGGATTAGAGGAAAAATACCAGTTCATAAATACTCAGTCTTCTGAATTCATTTCCACCATAAAACATCAGTGCTTTAGTTATTTACAGTGATAGTAATATAATTGCAGATCCTCCTCCTGAAAAATAAATGGAAGAAATATTTATTATTAGCAGACTGCTTATACCATCATAGTCATCTGTGAAGAAACACTCAATATGAGAAAGCTGCAAACTAAAACCAGGAGAAATTATGCAGGAAATGGAGGAGGTCGAAATAGTAGTCTTCAGTTTCCACTAGAAATAGACATAAATTGGGCAAAACATCCTAAATCTCTAGAAACGCCATCCCTTTGAGGATTCAATCTGTTGAACTGGGCCCTCGTGATCCAAAGATGATTGTAAAAGTCGTACCCACTCTACATACTAAAATCTGCCTCAAGGGGCTCTCAGCATAATCTAACCTCTTCTCTTTCATTTTTGCAGAAAGATCAAGTGTGTCACAGATACACGAGATATTTCCTACCAATTCAACAAACTACCCAAGGCTGCTTGAGAATCTTGAAAAGGTCTTTCTGTCCAACAAATTACACCGGCGTCCCTCGATGCACAACTGTTGAAATTTAATATTCATGCAATTTTTATTTGAAGAAAAATCACATACCTACGAGCCTTGGATCGGGTTAAATCTTAGCAGCATCAGAAGGAAGTTCTGGAGGTCAGGAATGGCTGAAGTGAAGCAGGGACACAGCTCCCTGTGGCAAGTTTGTTGTCTAGTACCACAGAAAGGATTCCATTGCCTGGCTCAGTGCAGTAGTTCAGAGACAGCAGTTAAATATAAAATACATGAACTTTTACCCATAAGAAACAATCACCTGTGTAGAAAAATGTCTTCCCAAGAAGCAGGGGGGCATTGCCTCAGGAATTCTTGCCTGGATGTGTCCATCCCTACCCCACAACCCTTGTTACTTACAGAGGTCCACTTCTGCTGCTGAGTCATTCAAGCTGGTGCCAGCAAGAATGTGAGGTCTTGTAATGAGTGTATCCAGTACAGGGGTGAGTCTTGTTGTCTTCCTGTTGTTCTGGGTATGAATCCAACCACCAAGGAAGGCTCTGATTTTCAGTGGCATCCCCTTGTATTTCTCATCAGTGTGTATAAGTTTGTGTGCATGCACGCACACACCTGTACCCACAGGGTCAAGCCAAGGTAAAAGAGATAAAGGAAATCAGTGCATGCTCAAAAGTTGTAGGAACATTTTCTCCAAGGTTTTAATTATAATACCAAGTGTGTTTGTAACAGTGATAAAAAGGGGTTTCATCTTAAAGAACAGAGTTCACAGCCCAAGCTTTTAAAGTCACGAGGGAATGACTGCTGAGCCAAAGCAGCTAATTATTAAACATTCATCCTGCCTTCTCCCCGCAAACAGAATATTTGATGGCTTAGTTTGCTGGTTAATGCACAGTGGCAAGGGCAACAGCCTCCACATGTCTGTCTGCTTGTTCCTTGAAAACCTTAGCCTTGAAACAAAGCTCCTGTGAACTCTTCAGAAGGTCAGGAAGCAGTGTGAGGTCTTGGAGATGAAACAGATGGCTTCGGCATGAAGGCCAGCTTGGATGCGAGGTAGCAGCAAAGGGTGGAGACCCAGGTAGAGGAGATAGGCAAGGGAAGGAGTCAGATACAGCCAGTGTTCCACAAGCCTGTTCATTCCCTGCCAAACTTTATGTCGCTCTCCATCTAAATCTGATGGTTCGCTCGCTTCTGACCAATTGAATTGGGTGTTGGCTTACTAACAGGAAGTTATTAATAGAGTTAAGACCTTATTGATGCTATAATAATTCAGAGGAACATGAATATTTAGAATCTTCACAGTTTGTTTTTTTCCTTATAAAACTATTTTTTTATGCAGAACAATCATATGTTTTTAATACTTAAACTTTATAAGAATTTTTTTTTTCTTGAAATAGTTGGTTGGATTAACACACACATTCATTGAACAAATATTTTATATCTGTTTTCAACAGGGCAGTGTAGAAAAATGCTGAAGACAATAAAACATAATGAATAAATATTTGCTGACGGTTTGGGTTTTGTTGTCATTTTATGAAGAAAAAATATAGACTCCACTGAAGAATCAGAGAGTGGTCAGCAAGTTGATAATTATTAAACCTTAATTTTTTTGTGATGTTACTCTCCACTATGAAGGTGGGAAAGTTTGGATGTGGCTGCTCAGGGCTTACAAAATGATGTGTATGATTGATATAGTACCTGTGCTTAGTGATATATTACCTTTGCTTGACTTTATAGGCTGACACTATCAATGAAGAAATTTGGAAGATGTCTCTGAAGGAACAAACAAGAGGTGGATTTAAATTCAGAAGGGGAATTATGCAAAGAAGTGATGGAGATAGGAGCTGAAAGTAAAGGATTTGCAAAGCCAGTCATGAGAATTCTCCTCTTTACTCTCTTCTTTATAAATTTCTGAAATTTAATACAAATTTATTAGACTATTGTACATCTTAACCTAGGTGGTCATCCTCCCGTGGAATATGCTGCCTATCACATCTTATGTCAGGCTCCTGGCTACAGCTGTATGAATATTACTTATTCCTTTAGAAAGAATGCAAATATCTATTTTGTCACAATCAATAAATATTTAAATAAATAGTTTTCTTCAGTTCAGTATAAAATAGAGTTTAAATTAACCTGTAAAAAGTAAAATGCTCTCCATTATTGTAGGTAGCAACTTGTCTGAACTGTCCAGAATGACTAATGAGTGAGATAACAGAAATGCCTATCAATCCTTCATTGTGCTCAGCATACAAGGTTTTTTTGTCCCTAAAGCCCCACAATAGCACCATATTTGATTTGAATATTAATGTTTCACTCTGAAATTTTTAATTTAAAAAGCAGTTTTCTTCGTTTGATATTGTAAGAGAATTCACATAGAAAAATAATGGACTATAAAATACAATGAACAGCATCAGGCTAATAAATTATGTAGTAAGACATCAGAAAAAGTAAATTTACTTTTCATTTCATTTTCATGCCACACTTACCCATGTGAGACTGAAAATAGCTATATTACATGCTGGTCTGATTTATATATAATTCATGAAATTACCAATAAGCTACTTCATCCTTAAGCCTCTTGTCTGAATGTAACAGAACCATTCTGCCGATGAGCCTGCTGTATTTTATTTATATTTGTGCACCAGTCATGCACAAGTGATATGGAGATCTAGTGGTTTAAGGAAGGTTGTAGGACACCACATTTCTAATGGACGACAGATTGGTAAAAAAGGATGCTGAGAAGCTGATATCCATGAGTTTTGAGAGTGATTCTGACAATTGAGAGGTGAATTCCTTAAGAGGTCGTGCATAGTAGTTGCTTCCACATCGTTATTTTAACTTTGTTTTTGTGACCTCATGAGGGACATATTAATCATGTTTAAAATGTGCTCATTTTTTATGGTATTTTCTGCTTTCAAATCTGTATCACAAAAACTTTTTATGCCCTTTTTTACGTATTGCTTCAGATTTTCTTAAGAAAAACACAAAAGGATCCAACCAGAGAAATTTTGTGATTTGGTTTACAAAGAAATAATCTGCTATAGTTTCAGATCACTGTTATAAAGGAACACTTCAGCTCTAAATTAAAATTCTAAAGAGTTCATTATCCAGAAGCCATCAGGAGTTTGGAAACGTTAACAAAAGAAAAACAGAAACCCCTGCATGTGGCTTTGTTCCTTTGGCCTTCCTCAAGACAATTGACGTGTGATGAGTTTTTCAATATTTAATTTTTTCCTAAGGATGCATGTTGGGAAGGTATGTTGAATTCTGTCAGATGTTACATTTGTGAGTGCAAAACATACTGCTTAAAGGGCAGTAGTTGAGGACTGGAAGATTAGAGTAAGAAAAGCTGAACATAAAGTGATCCCTTTAAAGTGATGATTCACAGAGTAATTTTTTTTTCATTTAAAATCTGGCTCTGCGCCTAAGATAAACGGCCGCAGTCATTTCTCAATCCTGCTAGCCCTCTTAACCTTATTATTGAATTTGAAGGATAACAGTAAGTGCCTATTAGACCAAAACTGATTAGCAGGACAAGTCCAGATACATCACAGGCTCCACATGAAAAAGCAGTCTTTGGTCATTATTAGACACAGAAGTTCACATCATATTTGTGTAAAGACCTTATAACCCTTTTGTCACTCCATTATATAGACCTAAGTGCTTAGATTAAGATTCTAAATCTGGATGTATGCAGGGCTAAGATTCTGCTCTCAAGGATTCTTCTTGAGGATGGGGAGCTTGTGATCATTTTGATCTCATCATGGGATGCTGCTCCAGCAATATTTCTAGGTTCAAAAAATTCCAAATACTGCACATGCCATGGACAACGTTAATTGATTACACATAAAAATAAGGTCCAAAAAGAAGGTGCATTAATTATGTGTGGAAATAGGAGGTCTAGTCATGCTTTATTACATGTAGAACCAAAGTCTGCTCATGTTTTTATTAAAGTTGGCAGTAAATTATACTTCATATTAGCTGGAGCAAACCAAACCAAAGGGAATCCAAAGTTGCTCTTGTCCTCTCATAGGCACTGACAAACGGACACAAGCCCTCTTTCTCTCTAGCATAATTGAATTTTTCCTTTTCTTTTTACAGTGAACATAATTTTTTATTGTTGGAAATTTCTGGCTTTTTGAGTGAGTATACAATTATAATTTAGGCACATGTGTTTACTAAAATGAATGGCTACCTGGTTTCCTGGGATTTTTACCAACATTGGGGCTCAACATCAATGAATATAGAAAGTAAACAAACCCACAGTTAATAATAATTTCCATAAGACTGCTCAAAAATAGCAAGCCATGTATTAATGTGCTGAAAAATGATTTAGGACAGAGCATAAATGCCTCTGTTTCAACTCTTTTGCAAAGAGAACTTTGCAAAATGAACAAATTTATCAAAGTTGATGGATAATATTTCATAAAACCAGCAATTCTCCTTGCCAGAGGATACGAGCCAAATCTTTTTAACTGAAATATTGTGCAATAATAAAACTGTGGAAAGAAATTAGTGCTATGTTACTACATGGTGGGTAAAGGTAAAATAGAGGAAATGTTTAGGGACATGCTAGGAATAAAAATCAAACAGAATGAAAAAACAGATGGAGATCTCCTCCATGATGTAATATTTTTCCTTCTAGGCCAACTGAAATGGGTAATTCAGCTGAAGACATATTGTGCATTCAAATTATAGTAGCTACCAAAGCCCAGATTTTTATTTAATTATATTACCTATTTAAAAATATAGTCCAACTCAAGTTAACAGCACTAAGGGGGATGTAAGGGTAGAACCTGGCTCCTGACACTTGTAAACTCTTCTGCAGTATGGTTGGTAGTTTAGGTAGCTCAGATGTGGTATAAAGTCATCTTTTGGTTTTAATTTAGCGCTTTTTTTCACTATTTTGACGTTCTGATTTTTTTAAGGCCTATCACATCCTGTGTCCCAAGGTGTTTCATTCTAACACGCAATTGCAGAGCATGACAAAGGTATGACTCATTTTCCTTTAATACTTTAGGGTTTTTGCTAACACGCACCGGCAAATGTTGTCATGATGTGTTAAACTGCAGAAATGACATTTGTTCAAACCCAGTGGGGAGGATAATCTACTGAGGCACTGTAAGGTTGGCTGTTTTGATAGAAGGGTTCTAATAGTATATTCAAGAAGTAACTGTGACCCTACAGGACTTTAACAAAACTTTTGTCAGGCCTCCTCATTTTGGAAATGAGATAATAAATGGGAAATAATTGCTATTGGTCCATTGTAATGTATCATAAATTTCACCACGTATATGTCCATGAAAATGTGAATTAGATAATTTTATTTATGAGTTGTAAATTTTATTACTTATTCTTTGGCACTTTCCGTCTGTTGGTTATCTTGCTCTGTAAAGACCAAGAGATAGAAAATTCTTAATGCGTTTCTGTTTTCTAAAATTACATTGATTTGAACAATAAAGAATTTTTCCTTCTAAGTGAAAGCTCTGACTTTTCATGAGAAGTGTTATATGATTGGACAAGGCAAAAATAAGAGATCTTAATTAAGACTTATCTAATTTCAATCTAATAAAAAGACAAGGGTTTAAACCAAAAGTATGCAGAGCTTCCAAAAATTGCCATCCGTCACAAGTCTTTTTAGAATTTGGAGTTTTCTTTTAAGCAGTTCTTCTTTATCTTTAAAGTTTTCCAAGAACAAAACTTGAAAATTTCTTTTTCTTTTCCCACAGTTTTCCTGGATACATTAAACCTAAACAATAGCTTAGAGATTTTCTTTTTTTGTTGTTTTTTTGTTACACATTGATAGTAACTTGACCAGATTGCATTACTTTTTCTTACATTTATTTCTCTTGATAAACTTGATAGCCAGTCACTGTAACAAGCAAATTTTTCCCGTTCCCTGGCTTCTTTTTGAGGATTCCTAATTTTTCTCTTCTTTGGTTGTAGTTAAAATGCTATGATTTTATCAGGTAGTTTTACTCCAAGATGGATCAGTGTTTGTCTTCTTCTGGAAAAAAATGTCTTTTGAGGTGCCTCACATTGCGTGCTTGGGAAAGTTAAGATTATATATATGAGAATATGCACAGTGACCCTTGTCTTGTTTATCGAGAATCTCACTGAAACATTTTTTGGGAAAACTTCCCTGTATGAAATCTTCAACCAGACTTAAAAATGTCTGACTTCCTGAATTACAGAATTTTTTGGAAGCAATCTCCAGTAGTTCTTGTGTTGGTTACATTGGAGTGGAGTTAATTTTCACCATTTAACCACAAAATTACAAATTAAAAGCTACTCTTGCTAGTGAGATCGAGAGCTACACAAAGAAGATAATGACTTTATGAAAACTATGTACTCTTGCATAAAGGAAACGTAAACAGATGAGCAAAAATTAAACTCCAACTGGAACAATCTAGAAGAACATTCTATAGTTCTATAGTTTATAAGTTTTATAGCAGTATTCCTTTTCCCCTTGCAAGCCACTTTGATTTTTTAAAGTACTTATTGTTGGTATAATGCTAACTTTTGAAAATCAAAAATTATTTGTGTGCCAGAGCCACAAGCTTTATAATGATTTCTGAATCAAGTCCAAGAGTTAATCATAACTTTAATATTTCTAATTAATTAATTTTGGCTATAGCAATAGCAACCTGCAAAGGATGAGATTGCTGCGGAGTTCATCTGCATGCAAACAAATCCATTTTTATGTCAGAAATATTCTTAGAACTAGTGTCTAAAAGTTACTAATGCTTTAAATTGTGTCTAAGTAGAAATCATCCTAAAAGAACCATTTAATTCTCTAAGTAAATGTAAAGCCCAAACCATGCTCAAGAGAAAGAAATGCCTCAGAACGCTCGACTTTTTACAAAAGCCGATTTCAAGTCATTTTTTGTCAGTTAATTTAGAGAACTTTGAGTCAAAACAGGGTGTGTAGTGAATGTGAAATGCAACGTAGCTCTACTAACTCCAAAAGCTTCTGTTTACCTTTCTATGCTGCAGCAGTAAATAATGCACTGGGCAAGGTTAATCCATAGAAAGACAGGGTGCTTTTGAATGCAAAACAACCAAAGAGAGATCACTTGTCCGTGCTTCCTCTCACAGCTTCGAAAGCTTGCAGATTCCCCAGCTCTGACTGGGTTTCCATAAGCATTTCACAAGGATGCCTGGGAGAATATCAGGAAGCCCACAGATAGTAGAAAAAACCATTTTGTCCAACTCCTGCAAGCTGTATTCTTTGGACATGTAGAGTCTGGGGTACAGCAGTAAGTTCGAAGAACATAATTTTACTGAGTGACTCTCTGCATGCAATGCCGTTTGACCAAGCTCACTTAAGTCCAGCTGAACATGTCAAAATTTGTGTGAACTTTTTACAGTGTGAGTGCTCCTACTTCTATAAATAACATCAGTTTTAAATTAACATTTTGCTATAAGTTTCTGGATATTTTTCAGTCAATTTTTTAAAATGCATAAATTCCCTTTACAGAGTATGCTTATGTGTTATTGTTTTGAAGAGAAGCCAAAGTAAATCTTAAAATGCCAAAAGCCCATAATAATGGAATTTGCATGGTTTCACCACGTGCATGCAGGCCTAGAAAAGAGATGTAGGCATGCTTTAGAATACTGAGAAAATGAAAATAAAAAGGTTTGTCAAAGACATTAGCATTTACTCTACAACTGTTAAAATGACTTGTTTATTTAAAAGACATATAAAATGGAAGTGATTCTTATGAATTACATCAGAGCACTACAGGAATTGCTGTATTATAAAGATATTTAAACATGATTTACAGTGCAATGCAATCTATTGAATCTGTTTTGTGGCTTTCGATGGCATTGGATAGAGTATTTTCTCAATGAAGCTGAAGAAATTTTTCATGACTGCTAAGAGCCAAAATAGCAAATCATTATAATAAAACCATTTAAAAGAAAAAAAGTAATTGCTGATTTATTCAGATTCTTTATGAGTGACTGAAATTTTCTTCGGTGAATATCTGATAAATGTATAAAACCATTAAGCTAATAAAAATCCTACATAATAAATGCAGAATAATAATTACAGCCAGAAGCATTAAATTAATTTATTAAATTGATTAAATCTCTTCTGAATCAATTTATGTTATAATGACTACAGTCATGTGATTAGGGTCTCTTAAAATAATATTTTATCAGAGTATCTGCAGTAGCGCCAGGCAAGTGTTTCATCTTTAATTTTATTCTGAAAAGTTATGACAAAGAGAAATTTTTCACATGGCTCATTTTTTTTTCTGTGCTTTGACTCAGATATTCAGTACCTTTTTTACTGCCACACTTTCTCAAGTACCTCCTGTCCTAGAGAGCCTGAATGCAGAGGCAGAGGAGATGAGAGATACACTGTGGGTACTGAGGATAATGCTGCGTCATGTCACTGAGGACTTTAGGCATGACAAATCTTTACAGTATTTTAAAGGGCATGCTGGCCCAAAAGAAGTTAATAGCAAATTCCTCCTGGGTTCCAACAGGGCCAAAAAACAACTTAGCAAATTTTTCTGCCAGGTAGGAGCCTTTCACATCAACCATGACTGATGGCAAAGGAAATCAGTTTTGGCTGAGAGACCAGCCCTGTGTTTTTATTAATGAAGTGGCACTTTAATCTACTTTTAGGCAATAAATTGTTTTATTAGTTAATATTTTCTTGAATCTTTTTCAATGACGGAATTATAGGATGCGTAACTAGACAGGTGTATGGAAGAGGTATTCTTTAGAAGTATATCAGTAAAGATTCTTTGTCCAGGATTTTTTAGTTCAATAATGTCTTTTTGAAATTTTTCTTCTCAGGTCATCCAGAGCCTTGATTTCTTCTGATTCTTGAGGAATGTTTGTTTCTCTCATGAATAAATGCTTAGGTACATTGTAGAGTGCACACATATAAATGAATATGTCAGGATGTGGATTAAAAGATCTCCCTTTAGCAGAGGTAAAGAAGGCAAAGTATGCAATTGAGATCTACTTCATATAGGAGCATGCAGTCTAAGCTGATGTTTCATGATCAGCTTACATCCTTAGGCAACATGTAAGGCCAACCTTACCATGAACCATTTGCAACACAGAAATACTGATCATTTACCGCAGCAAATTCCTCCTTTTTTCTAGTTTAGAGGAATGCAGGATGCTCCTAATCATTTAGTCCCATCCACTACCAAGTCCTTCCCATACTCTTTCCTTCTTATTTTGTATGTCCCCACAAAAGACATGTTGCATGTCCCCATGAAAGACACGTGTAAAGTCTTTTTTAGCTTATGGGCCAACTGCTAAATTTGATTATAAACCAATCAAGGCTTCTGATGTGTACAGACCAACAGAAATGCCGCCTCACCTTCCCTCCAAGTGGGTCCATACTGCTAGAGATGGCATCCCTGCACACGGCATGTGCACTTCCAGCTCCACATAGTCTCTTTTGTGGCAGTAAGCAGTTACAGTATATTTCCTGAGGATGTGTTTTAATCATTACATTTGATCAATATTTGCTCCGGAACCCACTTTTTCTTGCATTTGCTGGGAGACGGTCGACAACATCAAAGTTGAGTTTTCAGTCTCGGGTTAACCGTATTGAACCCTCTTCATTCAGGGAATCTTCAAGGGATTCTTAAAGGTGTAAAATCGAGGCAAGTTTATAAGCAAGGGTTTTTCCAAAATTGTCCAGAGGTATGTCAATATGTGCGTAGATTATATTGGCTGCGCTCAATGGGCTTTTTGCAGACTCCCAGAAGAAAGGGAGTTTTATTTAGTAAAATCTCTAGAAGTGCTTAACCGAGCCCTGCTTGCCAAGCTGTTTTATCCACTCAAGTAGAGCAGTTGAGCACAAATAGAAATTCCAAGGCTCTTGCAAGAGAACAGAGAGCAGAGGCAATAAGAGATCATTTTTGGAGAGCCAATGTACTATTTTTTAATACACGAAGAACCATGCATGACTCTTCTGAGAGACCTTTCTGCAAATCTCTGTTTGTTTGTCATGAAGGGAAAAGAAATGCTAAATAACATCCACAGCAGGTAGGAGCGAATGTGATAATGAGAAATTCCAATATAAAAATTGCATGGCTTCTGTTGAATTTCTACTGCACATGATATTAAAAGTAATTTACTCACATTTTTCATTGCATAATGATAATGATTTTATTTGTAGACCATAATTAATATATGATGGGAAGGTTCCTGTGGTTAAAATGCATTATGAGCTATCAGAGATGGAAACACACACAGCATGAGTTTTACTTCTTGGGATTTTTTCATTGTTTTTTCTATGCTCAAGTAGAGATTCTGCTTTTTAGCTACATTTACTCAGTAAAATTACCATAGCTGCTAATACTGCAGTGAGAAGAAGCATTTTTCATAAACACAAAGCACATGATTTGAATGAGAGTAAACTTTGCATTTATAGAGCCAGTCTTTTGAAACAAGGTACTGTAAACAGGAATATGCATGCAGAAACATGAGGATACTTTATAAAAACATAATTAGAATAAACTGCCATTATTCCTGTACTAACTGATACGTTGTATTAAGTAACTCTCATCTTTCACTGCACTGCACTTCGTGAAGAAGCTGCGTGCCCACTGGCTCCTAAGGTATTTTTTTTTTATTTGCTGCTAGCTTTTGATTTATTTGACACATTTGACCATGTGGCTATTTGATAATAACATTTTAAGTTACTATCCTTTCCTCATCGTTTGGGAAAAGTACCTTGGCTGGCCATTTCAGGCAGGTTACCCTTTGCTCCTCTTCATGTCTTAGTGCTGCACATCGATTTCTGTCAGTATGTTTGCCTCTCGCTTTACCGACTGTCCGAAATAATCAGCTCGCTGTCTCCCATTTATTCAGGTGCAAATAGAAGCTGCACTTTGCCATACGAATACCAAGGGATGAAGCTAAACATCTTAGACCTTTTAAGTAAAGTAGAACAAACAGAGCAAGATGCACACAAATGTATAAGCAAATGTTGTGTTCAATAATAAATTCTGAATAAATTCTGCTTCACTAATTCACACTTTGGCAGACATTCCTCTAAGTATTCAGAAGAAGATCCCATGGACATAATTTGCTTTGTTATCAAGTGCCTGAAAGCTATACAAATTCATAAAACAATTATTAAACTTTTAGTAACACATATATGGTAGCGTCAAATTTTTCTAAAGTGGTATAAAAACCTGGTCCTCACCCTCACATAATGTTTTGAATAAGTGATGTACACTGCATGGCTACTCAACTGTTTGCAGATTTCTTTATAATTGCTTAACACCAATGGGAACCTGCTCACTGCTCATGTAAACACTAAATTCAGGACACTTATTAGTTCTGAGATGTTTTCATTCTGAAAATGTCACAGAGCCTGAGAGAATTAGCTTCCCTGTCTTGCTGACAAGGGAATGATGAAGAGAGAATAAGGCTTCAGTCCTGCACCTCTGTTTGGTACTGTCATCAGGCCAGAAAGTTTCTTGGTTGAGCGTCAAAGTACTCAAGTAAATCGTCTTGCTTATGTACCTTCTCAAGGTCATTCTTATGTAGTTAACATAAAAACATAGTGGAGCCCCATTGCTTTCGTTAGCATTAGTAATAAACAAAAATACAGTGACATTAGTAAGGATAAAGGGCCATAAATAATATTAATCTACTAAGAATTAACCAACACAATTGCAAAATCAAATTCAGAATTTAAATTGAGTTGAATGAATGAATGATTCTGTTGAATTCAATACTAATTTTCCTTCTAGGTCAGCTTCCTATCTATTAGGATTCCATATGCATATGTCTTCTTGTGTTGGACTCTTCTATTCAAGAAATTGGACAATCTTTCTTGTTTTTCTTGTAAAAAGAATCACTCTGCAATACTGGTTTTGGATTTCTTGAATGAATGATGCAAAAGGTATGTGGATAGGTTTGAGTATGGCTTGGGTATGTGCAAGTAGTCTAAGACTAAATGTATTCAATAAAATGTTGTGATGGTTCTGTTAGTAAACAAAAATATCTGTGAGCTACTTGAAAAAACCCCAGAAATATAACTAGACAAGGACTTTACTTAAAGATATAGAACTTAAAATGTGTCACAGAGTTCTGCATCCATCTTCTTCTCACGTCCTCCCTCTTTTCCTATACCCTGTCACTCTTCTGCCCAATGTTTCTGATCTCTGCTGCCAAGAATGCCTTTTCTACAGCCTAAGAGGTTTTTTGACCTCTCCTGCTTTTGCTGACAGAAGATTTAAAGTGGCTTAGATACATCCTTCAGGGGAGGAAAGGTGAAAAGAAGGTAAGTGGTGCTAGAACTGAGCACATTGGTGACTGAAACTTTGTGGTTTATAATGAATACAGAAGGAAAAGCTCCTCACCTTTTCTTCAGCACAGTCCTGAAGACTGTACAAATATAAAGAAATTACTCCTGCTTTATATTCTTTCACAAATTTGATTCCATCATTTAGAAAATTAAAAATTGATTCACCCCTCCTCTTCTCCCTCTATGTGAAGATTTAAAGTGCAGCTGTTTTGACATGGTTTGAGACTATTCATTCTCCTCATCATCAGAGTACAGCAAGATGTGGATTTTAAGAGGTAAAAAAGTGCTTTAAGCATTGGAAGCCTTTTTTAAAGGAATTGTGTCCGCTGCTTTCCACGAAAATGATAATAGAAGCATTAGCCAAAACTGACCACTCTGTAGTTATATTTTCGTTCTCTCTGGGTTACGAAACCACTTGCTATATTCTAGACTTAGCAGAACATACCAGCACACTTGGATCACTATTTTCAGCATTTTCTCTGGATGCTTCAACATATGTCAGAGCTGTTGGACAAACCAGGTTCATTCCCTCAGCAGTCAAAATTTTGTTGCTCAGCTGGTGTTTAAATATCTACTTGCTGTGTTTAAATGCCATAAAATAATTTTTTGGTTCATTAGGCTTTTTTGTAATAATGGCATATTACTGTGATATCAGACAAATTTAAATAATTTATTTTTTTAATGAATCAGACTCTCATATATTTCGGAAAAGTGATGAGCAAAATTAAAATCTACCAAATGAAATAAACTCCCTGCAGTACCAGAGTAGTTCTTTCCTTTTTTTTAAAGTTCCATGTGCTTACACATACAACTCAGAAGTGGCTTCTCTCTTGACTTGCCAACGATGAAAAAAAATCCATTTCTGAGTCTGAAACTACCAATAGATTATCTTCCTAGGCCAGTTTGCCTGAGAATTCCAGTGATGCCTTTCAAAACTTCGGAGAGACGGCATTGTAAGGCTGTGCAGCAGATAAGGAAAGATTAGGAGCTCAGATAAATTGGCCCTGGGATTTTGATATCTGTTGTCCCCAGTGCCATTGCCCACCCAGTGCATAAGGCTAATAAAATAGATTATCTATCATAATAGGTTATCTATCATAATAGATTATCTATCATTGTTTGCAATATTATCAATTTTTCAACTACTGTCTTCTGACTAATATGTTAAATTTACCATGTTACTTCTTTTACAGTGGTTTCCTTTTTGACTCATAAAGTATCTAAGACAATCAAAATGTTACCCTGAATATTGACTTTTGTACCAGGCTACTTAAAATCTCTAGTCAGCTGTTAAAAAAAAACCCTTTTCTTACCAATAGCTACCATTTTGAACATTTCTTTATCACATTAAATTCTTTTGGAGTGGAGAGTGGAGTGACTTACAAGAAACAGATTGTTACATTGACTATTAACACTGGAATTATAGCGGGACAGGTGCAGGAGAAAATGTTTCAAAGACTGTGTTTTGAAGCTGCAGAAATACAGCTTCCAAAAAAAATGAAGTCATTTATTACTTCGGTTTGTTTGTTTGAATCTTGTCCTAAGAGTCTCTATTGTGCTTTTACCAAATTAATTTTGAACAGGATAAATCAGCATTTCTCAATTTGACCATGATCTCGTTCAAATCTACCAATCATCATCTGCTAGAAAGGGCTATTGTAAGTGTGAGAATAACTGTGCAGAGCTGCAAAGAGGCAGATCAGAACAATGACCTGGCCCCATGGCCCATTAATAATTACTGTTTGTATTCTTGTTAAGTGCATAAAATAATAGGTTTGGGAAAGATAAAGATGTTTTTGTCTGGTTTAAGATAAAAATAAAGAAAGAACTGACCCTCTAAAGAAACAGAACTTGCTGAGGGTGTGGCCACCACTACATTGGCTATGATTTAGGCAAGTTTGGAGGATTTTCTACATAAAAAGAAATTTCATAATATATTTGGTACCCACACATTGGCATAGATATTAAATTTTTCTTTTTGTTTTTTTTTCATCCTTGGAATTGTGTGTACAGATGACAGGATTGAAGCTTTTACCTGAATTATCTAAACATTTCTGTCTGCCCCTCACAGAGTGAAAAGATTTTGCCCAAGTCACACAGTCCATTAAATTCTGTAGACATCCTGAAGGTGGAGCCTGTGTGACTCCGTTACTCTCACTTGCCCTACAGCAGGATAATTGGGACCTCATTAATGATCCTTAGGAGAGCAACTTTCAGACTGGAAACATTCCAAAACCCAGGATACCTAATTAATAGCAGTCAGCAATAGCTGTCTTGTAGGAATGCAGTAAGTCAGGTTCTGAGACTGAAGTTAAGTATCAGACTATCCCTTTTTCCATCCTAAACCCACAGAGACTTTTGTGGAACAGATCACATAGGCATAATAAATTTTGACCTTAAATGGAAAGGTAGTACACTTAAAGTCCCTTCAAATGACTCTCATGTAAAGATATTTGATTATTTAATTTTATATTTATGCTGTTATCCAATTCACGTTAAAAATCCATAGTAATAACACAATTTTGTAATGCTTTAAATTTAAAGCATTTACTTAGTCAGAACAGAACAAACAGAACCAAAAGTATAACCAGAAGGCCAAGGGAGGTGATTCTGCCCCTCTCTTCCACTCTCATGAGACTCTACCTGGAGTACTGTGTCCAGCTATGGGGCCCCCAACATAGAAAGGACGTGGACCTGTAGGTGTGAGTAGGCAGGAGTGCCACACAGAATAACAGAGAAGGCTGGCACACCTCTGCCATGGACACAGGTAGAGAGAGCTGGCGTTGTTCAGCTTGGAGAAGAGATGGCTCTGGGGAGACCTCACGGCACCTTCCAGTACCTAGAGGGGCTACAAGAAGGTTGGTGATGGACTTTCTACAAGGGCATGTAGTGGCAGAACAAAGCGGAATGGCTTCAAACTGTTTAGTTTAGGTATTAGGAAGAAATGCTTTGCTGTTATTGTGAGGCATTGGAACAGGTTGCTCAGGGAAATTGTGGATGCCCCATTCCTGGAAGTGTTCCAAGGCCAGGTTTAAGGGGGGCCTTGAGCTACTTGGTTTAGTGGAAGGTGTCATGGAGACATGGGAATTTCTTCAGCATTTGTACTACTACCTTTTGTGTGACGTGATGACACAAAACAAAGGTCTTCATTACCACTTTGGAAGAGGGTTGTCAGCTTCACCTATAAAGAGATTGGATGGTACTTGTATCTGATTTTGCAAATGGGGAGAGTGTGTAACAGTTGAAATGGTGATAGGCTGAAAAGGAAAGTAAAGGAAATGCTTGCAAGGTCAAGATTAGCCATGATAACAGTTTAGCATTTGAAAAAAAAAAATTTCATTTGCATCAGAAAACATTGTCAAACAAAAAAAAAAAAAAAAAAAAGTGGTAAGTACACTACATTTTTCTCCTTCCGCTTGTTCCCAAGAAGATATGGGTTTTTTTTGGTTGACTGCTCAGTGTGGGCTATGAATTGGCTCAGAGACCAACATTGGTTTGAGATGAAAATAAGTCTGAAGTGGTGGACAATTTCTTAAGTTGCCGCTTGGACAGGAGAGGGAGTTTATTGTTATAGATTTTAATGATGCTGGGGACCTGAATAAGACTGAAATCTTAGTCTGTGGTTAAGTCACTTTGCACTCTTCAACTGCAGTCCAATATGCTAAAGACAATTGTTAATGATAACTTTTTCCTTTATTTCATTGTTCATAACTCAGGCTGGTTGGGACAAAGCTTTCTTCATATATTCATGTACAGTCTCATATATTGATTAGAGTAACAGCCTGGAGGCACAATTAGTATGTAAATAACAAACCACATTGAAAAGAAACATGGTCACAACTGCTCTTTATGGAAAAAACTAATTTTGGGATGATTGGCAGCATGATGGTAATACAAAATAAATTTTGATGAGTGATTTAACACAAAAAATCAAAGTTAATAGCATACATAATAACTGAGAACATAATTTAGGAGTGTTGATGTGTTTTAGAGGGTCACAAACAGCTGCATTTTATTATTTATGCAAGAGTTATTGCTACGCACAATGTTAATTAATAATCACTTGAAGTAATAGGATTAAAACTTGACAAAAATCAGGCCAAGTGAGTTTTAAACCATATTAGTAGTGGCATTTCCCCCTCAGATTTCTGACTAATGAGGCAGAAGGATAGCATGGATTTGTAATTGTTTCCATGCATATGTAATTATATCTGAACTCTCAGAGAGAGTGAGGGGACGTTGTACAACAGCTCATTCCAAAAAGGGGAAAAGATGAAAAAAGCAAACAGGGCAGTGAATATTAGCTGTGCCTGTTGACCTTGTGCTTAAGTGCTATTACTGACGTCACTGAGAGTGAGAGAAACTATCATTAAACCATGAACCATGAAATCTCTTAGGCATATGTATAACTTTACTGAGCCATACCTTAAATATTTTAGACATATGTGTCCAATTTAAACATCTGTTGAGCTGAATCCAATTGTGTGCAATCTGTTTCAGCAAAATTTGAAATTATATTGAGAAAAAAGTAAAACACAATAAAAACATATTTTTTACAACGAGATAAAAGATAAAGTATGTGTTTGAAAGAATGTATTCAGGGATGAAAAGTGAAAGACTGTTGTTTATCTGTGTTAACTTATTTTCAAGTTTCTGAAAGCAAAAATAAAAAAAGGAGGAAAAAATGAAAGAGGGATTCTATTAAAATGCTTTTTGAAATAGATTAGAAAATTTAGAAAGAAGAAGCAAAAACAATTTTCCACCTACATCCTTTTATGTATAGTTGCACAGGAAACTGGCTTTCAAATATTTCGGGTTTAACTGTTTTGTGAAAGGTTTTATGGTGCTTTTTTTTCCTTTTCTGTAATACCAGTTCTTAATAGAATTGGAACAATAGTCAAACTGATGGAGCTAGAAGTAGTGAACGTATTTCTGGCAATTCTGTATTTTTCTTAGGTTTTCATGTGAATGTGACTGAAGCTGATTGTCAGTGCTTTGTCACGATGATGAAACAGGGAAGCAGCACCGCAAAAATGGGTCTGGAATGAGAAACTGACCAGTGGATCAAAATGTAGCACGCAACCTCTTCTCAGGCACAAGTTCTTCTATCTGCACCAAGAGGCCCTTCCCAGGAAATGTTTTCCTGGGCTCCTCTCCATCTGGTATAATCTCCTTCTTTAAATATCTAGATTATCCTTCAATTTTTCAATGAGCTTTCAACTCTGTTTTTTATTGATTCTTTACAGTCGCTTAGAGCTTTTGCAAAATATATTTTCAGCACAGAAATTAAAACCAAAACTGGTGCTAGAAGGAAATTAATCAGATTATGGAAGGAAAATTAATTCAGACATGTGGTGTTCAGAAGGATACCATGCTGAGATGAAAGTTTAGAAGGATCAATTTGAACATTTTTCCCAAATTCAAAATGGTTACATTTAGGTCAAAATTTCCCTGAATGTACTTTAAATAGTTACTCTAGAATTAGAAGGGGGTGGGGTGGAAAGCATAAAAAAGGCTGTTGGAGAAAAAAATATTAAAATATCTTCCTTACTCACCAGACAAAATTTTTGGCTGAAGTCCTGCAATTCACTTTGTGATGTGATTATGATGTGTCTGATTTTGATTGCTGCCTTTTTATATAAGGAACTGAGTTAAACACACCTGGTGTTTAGGACAGAGAGTTACTGTAAAAAGAGTGGTCAGAGGCAATGCATGAGGGAAATGCTGGAATGGGAAAATTTACTTCGGATTGCTCTAGATGGAGAAATGACTAAAGACAATTTTCAACAGAACCTCTGAGCAAATTTACGTGATGTGGTTCGTGAGGAATATGTTCAAAAGAAGATAGAAATGGAATATGCTTAGTCCATGAATGTCAAAATTACTATTCAAAAAGTAATTGCTTTGAAAACTGTGTTCATATTTGGAGAATAAAATATTAGAACATCTTGAATATGCCTTCCTATAACTATCCATGGTAGTCTGCTATACACTGGCATTTATTTTGAAATTTTATCCTGCATATTTCATTTTTAAAGTGTTTATCTTTTTTACAGCAAAACAAAAAGTCATCACCTGCTCCTGTGGGGTTTTTGTCACCATTTTCCTCCTAATTTTTGTGACAAGTTATATTTCCAATAAGAAATTGTTTTTAAAGCCATGATTTAGTATACAGCTTCTAAGAAAACAAAAATTTGACTCTCTCTGGAGACTCAGATGCATATAGAATAAACTAGCAGGACCATGTCTAGTATTATGAAATGGAATTTTTGTAAAGTTTTTGTCAGAGATGAAAACAAACAATGGTGAATTTTATTTCTATTCCATGTGTATCCATATAATTTTTGGTACTTCTGGTAACAGTCTTTGGGAACTTGAAAGTCTAGAGGCATGCTGATCTTCCTTTTGTTTAATATTTTCAAGATAAGGCAGACACTTTATCTATTTCCTAGTTGAGAACATAGAAATAATACACCTTCATCAAAATACTAGAGAGAAATTTGACTCGGTAAGTCTTAATTTATGTGAATATTTTGCATTGTTCAAGGAGACATGACTAGGATTCATCAAAAGAAACTAAGAGAGAACATATTCAATACAAGGAACTAGTTCTCCATGTAATGAGCAATTAAGCTGTAGAGGTTTTTGCTCAGAATGCTCTGAGCGCTAAATGCCAGCACGGGTTTGAAACCAACCTAACAACTTCATAAAGGGAAAAACCCAGTTGAGGGTCATTAAAAATAATAGAAGAACTTTCAACTCTCTCAGGAATAACCCTTGAACTCTAGCTTTTCAGGGGATAGGTGGCTGTATTGCCATTGTCTTCTCCTCATATACTTCCTTAGGTAGCCATGAGTAACAACTGCCAGTGAGAACACACTAACTAGATTTGCTTTTGACCAAATGAAATGCTTTTCCTCTTAGTTTCTTAGGAACAGTAAATTTTTAGCTCATAATAGACTTAAAATAGTATCTCTGCTAAAATTAAAGTGTCACAGTGTTCTGTGGTTGAAAATAGCAGTTTAATTCATGCTTTAGGGGAAAGCAATCATTTGTTGATGAATAAGTTAATATCCAAAAGTTGAAAAATATTCTCTAGAATCCCTTCTAGATTAACTTTAGTCTACCAGGTTATTTTATTTTCTAGATTAAAAAGTACATGGAACTCAAAATTCAGTCCACATTCTATCTCAGTTAGACTGATTATGTAAGTCAATGGTATCTTTTTTTTATCAAATTTCCCCCTGGACTGATGCCACCAAGAATATCACTAACAAATAGTCACAAGAATTTAAAAATTCATTTCTCAGAAATGGAACTTTTGGGATTCACTTGCTACGAAATTTACTGTTAATGAATGTTTTTGATAATGGAAAAGATCCTATCTAAGAATGAGTTCTTTCCATTTAACAAATGATGCAGCAATTAGTGAAAGTAGAAAGTTCCTAAAAGGATTCTGGAAGCCATAAAGCAGTTGTTCTACTAAATTGATCTGACTTGTTAAATTGATGAATCTCTTAGTAATTCATTTTAATCCAGTGCTAACACTGTGGGAACACTTCTGATGACTATTTCATAATATGCCACAGGGCTATCATTACTCTGTAAGTCTTGCAAAGTCTAAACTCTGTTTTCTTTCATTTTTGTAAGGAGAAAACTCACAGGAAAAGTCTTTCATTAAAAAAGATGTGATTTTGCTCTTTGAGGTATAGGCATGTTTGGTCCTCTGTTCTGGAGACTATGTGACTTATGAGCTCTCCAAAAGTACTAAAGTATTTTCTTTTTCTTCTGCTGTGACCATGGAGCCTATAAATGGTTAACCCATTTATAAATTTGAATCCAGCTCTAGATGCTCAACATAATTAAGAGAATCAGGAGTATTAAACAGCTGAAGGAACTAATACAAAGTCAGGGTCTGACGGCTTGCTTTCAATTTTCGACATAAGTACACACCTCTGTCTCATCAGGGTGCCTCTATTCCCGGGTCCCAAGGACCTTTAGGTTTCTTGGTGATGCATGGTGCATTTCGCTATTGTATTTAACAGAAACACGCTTAATTTTCTCTGCTTGTCTTCCACTTCTTACCAGGGGAATTATTTTTTCCTTATTCCATAATCATACATTCCTGGCTGTACGTCTGGGCAGATGAACGAGAGAAACCCAAGAATAAGGAGGCAGGGACCTGCCACAACAGACGCATCCTTCTGGACATGCCCTTGGGACAATGGTAGTGCAATGCAACTCCCTCCCACCCACCCTGGAGGAGGGCTGATGCTATGGACCTTGTGGCCAGGAGGGTCCCTGGGGGTATGGCACCAGGAAAAAGCGGTGTGCCATGAGCAGTTTTCCCACATAATGGTTTAATTTACATTATTAGTGAAGCTTTCCTTTCCAATTAGCACTGTTATCTGCTTTAAACACAATTGGACCAGCAGTGAATTCTTGGCTCCATACATCTCGTATGTCCTCTTTTGCACATGACCAGATATCAAATGTTGGAAGTCCAACACTAGGTACCCAATACTGACCCTCTTTCACAGATGGGAAATCAGTAAAATTATGAATAAATTCATACAGGGAGGTTGTGCTAAATCTGGAGTTAGAGACTGCCACTTGCTACTTCAGTCTACCTCATTTCTTTATCTTTTTTTTAGAGGTCATATCTAAATATAAATTCATAAAACACAGGAAGAAGTAAAAGTAATACTTTTTAATAATAAAAAGTGATTGATTCCTTTTTTTTTTTTAAGAAAAAGATTCAAGCTATCAATATTTCTACCAGAAGGGTAGAACGATGGAAATTATAAAACAGAATTCAAATTTAAAAGTTATTCTTCATCACAGCATTCAGCATGGTTAATCATAAAGATACATTAGGGGGCTGAATGGAAAACAAAACTAATAGTTAAAAGACATCAAAATAATCTTGCTCAGTTGAAAAGAAAAAAACATTTGATATGTTGCTTATATTAGGAACTTTTCATTTCTCCTATCAGAGTTCTGAAGATTAATTTAACAGTATAGAGAATTTCAATTCTGAATGCATACTCAAAATACTGTTTTTCTTGTTTAATGCAAACATTCCAACGCAGACCAAGACGTCCCCACAACCAGAGAAGGGGAACTGAACAGAAATTCCATCCAATTTCACATCATAAAACACGCTCATGCTCTGGAGACACAGTAAAGGTGATTCTAGTTCTGTCACTCAGATCTCAGGGCTGGGAACCAGGGCTGTCCCCCACACTGACCTTCACTAGAATATCGATGTTCGTAGCAGATGGCCACGATCAGCATGTGCTGTGCTGTTCTGACACTTCACAACCAGCGCAGGTGCCAAGTGCCAGCTCTCAGTGCTAGTTCCAGGTAGATGTGGCCTCTGGGAGAGATCCGGGTTTCCTTCAGTCAGAAGAGTCAGCACCAGTAGTTTCAGAAGAGTTATCACCAGGGACTTGGTGTGGAACCAACCTTCTTCTTTGTTCATCAGGGAAATTTCAGCTGAACATTAAAATATCATTCTCCAAAAGTGAGTTGAGCTCTTCACTCTCTGAAACTTCAGAGCTCTGAAACACCAAAAGGTTTAGTTGCATTTTACCTGACATCAAATATTACTATTTTCCACAAAGGTTCCAGCAGAACTGCTGAGGATTTGATGGATTAATTCAATACTTTAACTTTGCAGAACATTTAGTATGATCACAAACTGCTTCTTCACCCCACACCAACCAATTACTTTTTCACAACATGCAAGATAATCATGTCAGAACTAAGAATGAAATTGTCATCAGTGATAGTCCCAGACCTATAAAAAGAGGTTTCATTTTCGAGAAGGAAATACAGCTTTTTTGGTTTTGTACCTTTCTCATTTATCGTAGTAGTCTTTTTCCCCCACTGACTTCAATTTCTGATTATCTTGAAAAACTTGTAAATTATAATAAATCTTGTCATATTAATAACTTCTTTCAGAACATCTGATGCACAAAAACTTACCGATACTTCTCTATTCCTATTGAAATATGGTAAAATAAAAAATTAACTGTAAATTCTATATGCTTAATCACAAATGTTGTTATTGTCAGGAAAGGTAAAAGTCACTATCTGCTTTGATAGGAGTTTTGATAATAGTTTTGGTTAAAATATTATGAAAAGTCCTGGTTTTCTCTTTGAAAAAGAAGCTTTCCAACAGTTATGTTTCCCAGTAGTCTCTTCACCCAAAACTGTATTTAAAATACATTTAAATGTTTTAGCCAATTCTAGTCCCAGTCCAATGGTTTGCTCTACTTACATTCATAAATGGTTGTCAAATTAGGACTTTTTGATGAATTATGTATGCAAAATATATTTATTTTCTATGGGTTTTTTTCCTTTTTTCCCTCCAGACAGATATATATATCTATAGTTTGCATGTACATAGAGAAGGAATGGTAACAGTTTGACACAGACCCTGAAGTAAATGAGTAGTTCACACTATTTAAATTAGACACAAATGAGTTCATTCCCTGCCATTTCTCCTGTTTCCCAGGAATATCTATCCACAAACCTGTTCCCTCATTAATTAAAAGGCAATGAAGTCCAACTCCCCTGACCATGTGCTGATTACTGAGCCTTTACTCCTGCATGGCCTTCAAATACCTGTTCTGCCGGGTGTCATAAATTGAAGTTTGGTTGTCTTTTGGCATAGAAAAGGTATTTAGCAATTCTAAAGTGACTTAACTTAAAATTTCTCCAAATAGATTTCCATAAGCGTCACTTAATTCTAAAATCATGTTTGGAGAATTATCTGGGACACAATCTTGATCCTTCAAGGCATGCTCTGTGGAGTCTGAAAAGGGTGTACTATTGAATCCCCCCCACCTTCTCTCCACATCCATTGGTGTGGATACCAGAGACCTTAAGTTAGGGTTTTGAGGAGGAAGTAGCAGATGAAAGGAATTGGATTTCTACTTTCACGTGAAGGGAGAAAATCTCTCCTTGGAGGAAGTGGTCTGTTATGGATACGGAGTATATAATCCGGGTTGGCATGGCTTGAACTCTTTTTGAATTATGTATGAGGTTGGACTTGATGATTTTGGAGGTCTTTTTCAACCTTAATGATTATTTGATTCTATACTTAACTGTATATTTGAACAAGTCTTAGTTGTTCTCTACTAAAACAGTACATGTGTCTACAATCTTATGAAATGTCTCAAAAGAAGAATTAACAATTTTTTTTTTCCCAGCAACAAAATGGTCGTGTCCACTGGGATATGTTCTTCCTAAGCATCTTAAAAGTCTCTGCAAGATGCTTTATTCCTTTAACATTTGCAAAGTTTTTGTTTCTGTTCTCATGAGTCCTGCTGTTATGTTTAAAGCTGGAAAGGGTAAATGTTGATGCAAACTCATTTCCACCAAAAATACCAAGCTGATCACAAAGTAATCTATAAACAAGTACCCCAGGCTCCAGAACACATATTTAGTCACACTGTTTTAGTGCATACCAAATGACAACCCAAACTGTATTCAGAATCCAGAAGGTTTGAGCTGCTCACAGATTAAGAGACAAAGCTTGCTCCAGAGTAGATTTAAAGGCAGTAGAGTGGCAGATAGTTAAAAAGACAGAACATTATATTTGTCACTTATAACCAGATTTTTGAAGGCATTATTGCACCTGGAATTCAAACAAAATGCCAAGGCAGAGAGTCAGATGCTTATTATCACTGATTTTAATGGGGGTTATGTGCTTTTCAAAACTAAATTTTGTTAAGTGCTTGTTTGCATCACCTTATTACAAAAAGGAAAAAAAAAAAAAAAAAAAGGAAAACCAGGATTAGACTTCATGTCAAACCCCAAAAGTGATCTCCTTGCAATCATTCCTGTGGGACATCCTCTAATCAAGACTGGGCTGGAAGTGATTCAGTCCAGCTTGCTGGAGCTGATAACCAAGGACAAGAACCAGCTGTCCTCACTCTTTTTAATGTCTCCTCATTCACAGCTGAGCTCCCATCGCTCTCCTGGCTTGGAGCCTAAGCAGTGCCCTCTCAGCTGTCCCAGGGACCTGCTTGCTTCCCCACTGATGGCCCCGATGGCTTTCCTGTTCTTGACAATGCCACAATGTCTGCTGAGCCCCAGCCTGCATCCATGACTCAAAAAACTCTGCGTAGCAAGTGCTTCATGCCATACACGGAGCTTGGTCCTTGCAAAGGTGAGCGTAATCCTTGTTACTGAGCTTCCTGGGAGAGGAAGGGAGGTGCATGAATCCATCAGGGTAAGCTGCTCCTCCTCTAATTGTAGGGTGTGTATTGGTGAGTGGATATGATACTATCTTGCTTAATATGTAAGAAGGTTTTTTTAATAGCTTTAATATTCTAATTTGTTACCCAGACTTTATTGTAAAGAATTTTCTTCTGCACCTTATTCGTTTATTCAAATTCTTCTTTCCTAAATCAGTATAATACACGTACAAGGACTTTACTGCTTTTTCTATCTTTTAAATAATTTTATCTGTAAACCCATCCTATTTAATTCTTTCTATGTTAAGTTAATAAAATTATTTTAGAGATTTTGGCCTTTTTTTTTAGTTTGTGAAGGGACCTGGAGCATACAGCAATTAAAATAATCAGTAAACTTCATCCAATGATCCAATACTTGTTGTTTATACATCTCTTATTTTACAATATTCATAACTGATCTTTAGTCTTATTTTTCTAAAGATAATAATGGAAATTAAGCACAAAAAGATGATAAGATTGTCTGGAGTGATGGGCACTCAAAGTGCAGAATGAACTTAAGCACAGGTAAAACCAAACACTTCTAGTTTGGGTTATTCTATAACATGGGTTTAGGTAAGTAATTTCCTATTTTAGACAACTGTCAGCGTCTTGGCCAAAGGTTATATTTAAACAAATGAATTAAAATTATTTTCTTTGGATGCTTTGATTCATTTATTAAGATAAAGGCGTTGGGTCTCTGGTATTAGTGTATGCTTAAGGTACTGTATCTTTCTAAGCCTTTGTGTTATTACCAGGCTTACTAAATACCATGGCTGGCGTTGGTGATGAAGTGGAATTGTGGTGAAACAAGGCCAACAGTCTCCTTTTGAAAGATATGGTACTAGATGAGAGTTCATGTATTAAATCCTTTACTCAAAATGATCAGTTCTCACAGGATTTCAGTCATGTTTTGTCCTCAAAAGGTAGTATACAGCCTGGACCAAGGAATATTTCACCGAATACTTAATTTTCATGACTCATTTCTGAAACTTATAATGGAGATATTTTCTCTGTTACTAAGGTTTTTTGGCAGAAATATGTTTTATTACACCCCCAGTTTTAAAGACTGAGAAATGAGCTTGTCTCATGTGCTTCTAAACTCAAATTTTGACTACTATGTTGTTCACTAAAACCTTTGGGGTAGCAATATCTTCATGTTCTGCTGCTTGAACATCTGCTGCTGAAATCTCTCCTACTGAGCAGCCTTTATGACAATGGATTTCTCTAAGAATCTTGATTGATTGACTCCATTTGCTGTATTGAAGCCATGGATCTCTTGGTATCCTGGGCAAGTCCAGCTAACTGTAGAGGCTAACAGTCTTAAGCTTAGACTTACCCCAGTAGTCGTGATCATGTATGTTATTCTTTAGTTTATTTTTCTGTTCCTCTCAGGCTACAAGGTACTGAATTTTACTACTGAATAGAGTTTGCACATACCTAGAAAGCTGTGAAGATAATACTATTTCAGTGTTGGAAAAACATTTCTATTTATGTAATTACAAGGCTATTGGATGTAGATTTATTATACCATTTAAGTATGACTCTTATATCAGCAAAGCAGAACAGAAATGTGGAAATTTATGTTGATTCAGGAGGATACTAAAGCACAATTGTGATTCACACCAGAAAAATGACCCCTTCAGGGCCTAATTCAGAAGGAGCTTAAATAAAAGCTGTTCTGCCAACTGCTCACCTGCTGCAGATTTAGCTTCCCACTCCATATGTCCTAAGCAAAAGCCAGTAAGTTCATTGGGTAAGTGTGAAGGTGTTCAGCTAATCACTCCTACATATGAAGAATTAAAAAGAAACCAAGAAAGAATACCGCATTGTAATTAAAAACCATTTTGATTAAAGTTCAAGAGTACATTTTATTTATTAGCGCCTCAGGAATGTTTTGTTACACTTTCACTTTATGAAAATGCAGTGGTATCTACGGAGGGGTAGCACTCTTCCCTAGAAGGATGATTCTTAAGTCCACAAAGGACATTAAAGATTGATTAGTTTTGTTGCTAGTAACTTTTTTATATGGATATTCACATGATGTGACTTCTTTCTGTCAAGTCTGTCACAAAACAAATTTTGCTAACCTGATTACTCATAAGAAATGAATAAAACAGTTTAGAGGTTCCACTGAAGTGGATACATTGCTTTTATTTAAATGAGTAGCTATAAATAAATTTTTATGTTATTTACCATCTTGCAATTCTTAGAACTCATAAATGAACTTTATAATCTGCAGTGGCTGTTATATGAGTGTGAATGACTGAAAAGCTATAATGTTTTGTAAATGTAATTTTAGCAAACACAATCCATCATTACTCAAAGTAAAACTTGATTTTCTGGAATGTTAGTTATTTGTCTGAGCCCTAGCTGGAATTTCCAGACTATAATTTTCCTCTCAAATGAATTGCTTTTGTGCTCAATGTTAACAGGTTATTAGGAGTCTCTGTCAGCTTCCACGAGGAGTTAAAAACACAAACGTGAAATTTGGCAAGTGCATTCCAGACTGATAACATGCGTGTTCGTGTTCGCGTTGCTGGACGTGTTTGAGTGCAGAGATGTCCCCTGGTGGGCAAGGCTGTGATATTTCTTCCCTGCACAGAATTTATAGAGGAGATAAATCTATGCCTTGAGTCGTCTTCTCCAGAGTTTGCACTGACTGCGTACTTGTATGTAAATGGTGCTCAGTGGGAAATTGGGTGGATGTCAAATACTTGTCTCAAAGGGTAGAAATAACCGAGTGCATGCCATTGTCATCTTAATTTTGAGTCTGTGGAGTCTTTAAAATTAGGTTAAACCCCATGACAAGTGTCTTGACTGTAACTGTAATTTAAATCTTGATTCGTCCTCTAAATTTCATCACTCAAAGACATGACTACTATCTTGGCATTTGTATTTTTCCTGGCAAGGTCTCATGACTTAGAGAGGAGCATAGATCAGCTAATTAGAGGGGCGTCTGGACGAATCCTCATGTGCCAGGTGAGGGGAAAAAAAGTTCAAGAAAATACATTCATGAAAGTAAAGAAGGTTGGTTTTGTGCTGCCTGTGCTGCTGAGCCCCCTAAGAATGCTTGAAATGAGGATGTAACACATACTGGAATTCAAGATACCGTGCTTTAAAAAGCTCTGGCAGGTCCCACACCCTTTAAAGAGCAGTGACTATGTGGGATGGACATGTAAAAGAAAATACTAGCTAAAAGTGTTCCTGATCAACATTTTTTGGTACTGAACCTTCCCATGTGGTCAGCTAATGAAATACCAGTGACATCCTGAAAGAATTAAATCTTTTGTTAGCCAAGAGGTCCTCTAGTGCTATTAAAAATATTTATAAAATTAATTTGAAGGTTACTGTGGCCTGTTAATGTCTTCACTTCTGACATATCATCAGTATACAGTTCCACAATCTAACGTTATCTAGCAAAAAATATCAGCTAGCACCAGGACTAGAGAACTACTTATTAGCAGGATTTGAGAAAAGGTTTTTAGTTGAGTTGACTTTGGAGAATAAGAAAAGGACAGCTTATTCTAAAAATGTGTAGTTCTTTGTATTCTCTGTATGTACTAACATGTTTTATATAGGTAAAGAAAAAAATTCTAATAAATGTAGGAAGGAGGAGCTAATAAAAGCATTAATTCTTATATATATAGGTCTGATGACCAGGAACATTTTAAAAAGTGATAAATAGAAATTTATGTATACTTATTGAGCTTTACTTCCCCAAATTTTCATGGTATTATGCTCCCCATACTATAAAAAAATTATTCACCTATTATTCCTTCCCTTTGTCTGGCCGTTTTCTGCCATGTCCTTGGAATCTGCACCTCTGACTCCACAGAGATGTCCCTTTCCGGAGTACTAAATCAGCACAAAATGTGTCACTTTTTGTCATTGCTGTGTTGGGGCAGCTTTCTGCCATGCATGGGCACCAAAGTAACCAGGGACAGAGCAAGGGATGCAGACAAAGGAGCTCACAGCGGTGAGGGGGAGGTGTCAGCATGGAAAGCTGCATCCTTGGCCCCTAAATTGGGAGACTGTCTGAACACTTCTCTAGAGACTTCTTAATCAGGGCTGAAATGTCACAGAGATTATGCTGGGGGTAAGGTACCTTCCGGAATGATTTTGGGCTTTATTTTGCTGCCGCTACTAATGCAGGCTGTCTTTTTCCCAGGAGGGAAATGTTTCACTTCAGCAGGATTATCGGTTTGAAGGAGTGTTGTTTCACACAAGTGGTCCTGTTTCCATAAACCTTGTTTGACAGTGAAGGCTACAGTGTTCTCCTGTGCTTTCTGAGACTGCACAGGGATAGATGTGTCTGGGCTACTTACGCTTCTGCCCGTCAGACTAATTTCAAGGAGTTGGAAGCATTAACAATTCCTTTACTTAGAGGACTGGTAAGGATTTCTCTCTCCCTCTCTTCCATGCGTCTAGTAATCGCCTAGCTCCTGGTAGAGGACTGTAGACTACTGAGATGCCAAACTGATGGTGTCCCTGAAGCACCTGTGCAAGAGAGGATGGGACAAGCCACACTGGGTAAGGGAGCTCCCATCTTCTCTACTGCTTGGAGGCAAGGGATAATGTCACCCAGGTTAGGGACTGGATGGTGGTATGTAGGGGAGGGCAAGGAAAGGAGGCAGCAAAGCTCTGAATCACAGACTTCATGCTCACTAAGTGGGGCATAAAGCTCTTGAGCATAGGAATCAATCATTTTCTAAGACTAAATGTTAACCAAAAAAAAAAAAAATCATAAAGTCAGCTATATATCAGTGTCCTTGCCTCTTCAAGAGATCATAACTCTGCCACAAACTTTTAAAACAATATGCATAATTTTCCCATTGTTTTGGACTCTTCCATGTTATGTGTGGGCTTGTATGTCAATGGACCAGGAAGGCCAGCCCTAAACTGTGTATTCCTCAGGAACATTTGTCATGCTGTTAAATAATAACCTGTACTGTGGAAGAGCCTTTATTTGAATTATATCCATACATGTTAACTAAAACTGGGCTGTTCCTTCTGTATATATTTAACAGTCAGAAAATCTCATTGATGTCAGATGTTATATAAATTACCAAGTAGTTTGAAAGTAGTCTTGTTTTGTGCAAAGCTGTTTTGCTGACTCCCTCCTATCCAAGGTGTTCCTATGCTGATAGCATCTTGTTCTCTTAAGTGAATTTCTTGTAAAAAGATTATGTCAGATTTTTTCTGTTTCAAAATTTTTTGTGGTTATACCTCTAAGCCATTTATGTTCCCCATTTCAAATTCAATTATCTGGTTCGCCATAATTCCCCTCTGTAACATTTGACAATTTTGTATACTACACAATGTCATTGTCAAATTTTAACATAACTATAAAAAGGCTATAGCATTCTAAAACTATTTGGAGGTGTTGATTTTTAAAGGGATTAATATATCAATATAACCCTGAAAAACCTACTAGAATAATTTGCATATATTTACAGTTTATCCCAGTTTCTCATTAACAGGCTCTGTTGATTTCTTCCGTTGCCATTGAATTACTTATCCATAAAAATAATAAAATTAATTATTTGAAACAAAAAGGAAATATGGGAAGTTGAAGCGATAGAGATGAGCCACACAGTTGTGGCTAAACTGGTATAAGTAAGAAAGACCAGCAGGATGTGAATGTTTCTTTCCTTTTGTGGTATGCAGATGTGAATATCCTGGTAAAAAAAAGTGTGTGTTGGGTTGTTTGGGTTTTTTTTTCCCTTGAAAAATTCTATTACTGGCCAGTCATCATATCCAAATATCCCTGGCTGATGAAATCTGACAGGATCACAGCCTGTGGGAATATGTCTGTAGGCCAGTAATTTTTTTTTGTTCTTGTCAGAAATACTCACAAGGGTAAGGCCATCTGCTTTCCAGCAATTAGATACTCCCCTTTCAATTGTAATGTGTGAGTCAGATAATTTATTCATCCCAGGGTAAATGTATACACTAGCAGTATGGTGGAAATGGAGAGAACTAAGCCTGGCAGAGGAATAAATAGCTCTGCTTTACCTCATCCCACCCACACAGATACTCAGCGTGTCACACTGGCTGTCCCTCTGAGCACGCCTCCCCAGCCCCCTCCTCCTGTTCTGGGGCATGAAAGAAAGCTATCCTTGCCCAGTTACTGCAAGATCTCTGAAGGACTGTGGTTACTTGGTTTAAAATTTTCAGTGGTCCATGAAGATGTAGGTGGATTGTCTGGTTTGGGGCAGTAACACATCTGAAAACAGTGGTCTTCAGACGAAATACTGAGCACATACAGCACAACCAGTGTGCAAGACCGAGTATCAAGGAAACCAAGGCAAACAAGTGGAAATGTGGACCAATAAAGGAGATGTTTTTAATCTCAGTGTCACCCAGCAAATAAAATTTGTTGCTGCTGCTATCCAAAAGCCACAGGCTTTGCATTAATCTGAGGCAGGGCTGTGAGATGCTGCGTGGCTGTGCCCTCTCCTGCAGGTGGTGGCTCCAGCAGTGTGTGTCAGGGGGTGAGGGGCTGTGTACCCTGATCCCAGTGGGCTGCCCCTTGGGCAGTAGCAGTGTGGTGGGTGCCCAGGGGATAAAAAAATGCCGGTGCAGGTTGCAGACCTCACGTGGGCATTGTGTGAAGGAAACACAGCAATTTTCTCTTGTGAAAACCCACATCATCCTGGAGGAAAGCTGATGTCATCAACCTTGGGGGAAGGAGGGCATCTGGAAAGTGAGTGTAACACTGGCCATAATTAGTAGTTTATTAGTAGGTCTTCTTATATAACCACTTATGTTATCACTAATGAGGCTTTATTGATCAGGATGTGAGGTGTTGATAGTACTAAAACTGGACTAATAATTATTACTCGGTGTAGTGTGATCAGGCTGCTAAAACACGAATTAAGAAACAGCAAATTCTTGGGTCCATGTTTATGGTATGTTCCCTTTTTTCCCATGATGAGGTTTTGAGTGCTACCAGTGGAAAGGCTTCCGGCTGGAGTTAATTCCCTGTGAGAATGAAAATTTTGACTTTGAACCACTTACTGTAGAGTAGCCACATTTAAAGATCCCAAGCTAACAATAGAATAAAGAAGAAAACTCTCGTGAATATTAAGCCTCTAAAATTAAGCTGGATTTGTCCTCTTAACTGTATTTCTACATAAATGGTAATTATAAAATTTTAAAGGGTGAGAGGTCAAGTAAACATTTCTCTGGAGGAAAACTCTGGTTCCAAGCTCTTTTGATATTCAGAAAAATTCTGATACAAATCTAATCAGAAGTGTCTGGCTATTGCTTTGTAATAGTCAATAAAAGAAAATATCATAGTCTGCTTTGAATGTTGGAGAGATTCAGAAAACTTTATCCCACTTCAATTAAAAATGTGAGAATTTTATCTGGTATTTGAAAAATTGTTCAAATCAATAGTGCATAACTTTTATGAACACACATTGATCAAATTTAATTTGATGGAACCGAGTCTTGGAAAGCTTCCAAGACTTTCCAAGATAAAAGTCTTGGAAACTTTTATCCAAGATATAGATGCAACTCTTCCTAGAAATCAGTCTGCAGTCTATCATTTGCTTGCATGACATAGGAGATACTGAAGGAGGGAATTCAGGGACTAAAAAGATCACAGAGCATTGATCAGAATTAAGATCAGCTCCAACAGAGCAGGTCTAGAAATTAGAGTGCTCCTGGGAGAAATTAGCAATACTTGGTCATCACAGAAGTCAATGGGCTAGACCCTGTGCTTGTGTAGATTAGCACTGAAATCAATAATGCTCTTACTTTGTCACAGCTTGTGCTGCTGTTAAATTGAGGTAATATTTATGACAACGCTTTGTAGTGCTCTGTCTCTTGGAAACATGTAGGTGGCCAGAAGGGGACGGTGCGTGGTAGAAATGCATCATGAAACACTGGGCGTGAAATGGAGGAGAATAATGGTTAAAATGACATGGTTATAGCTGTACAGACTTGATCTGGAAGTACTTCAGCATATTGTCCCATCAACAGACTGAACTGTTTAAGAGCGGAGGCAGTGAATGGAGCCTTAATGCAGCATTTTCCATCTGCTGTGATGTTGGAGGTTGGCATTAATTCCATAGGCTCGTGATTTAGCACTCTCACACCCGATGTTTTGTATGCACCCCCCGGCAGCCATCAGTTGCAGTGGAGACTGGAATTCGTCTTGCTTTAGGTGAAACAAAGTGATTTTTACAGACATATTAAATAGCAGAACAGATTGCAAAACTCCAGGCTAGATATCACGAAGAGCCTAAGAGACTTCTTCAGGGCAATTTTTTTCTACTTCACTTCATAAGTAGGATAAGGTAAGCACCTACCCTTTATGGACAAATATTGCTTTATGTAAACCCATGGACAGGAGATATTTACTTACAAAAGGAAGTTAAAGCCTGATAGAAATGTGATGTGTATTACTTCTACCTTAATGGAAATGTGAGGATTTGCTTTCATTTTATAGAATGAACTTGCTTCCCACAAATTCTTAGAAAATATACTTCTTCCTTTAAAAACTTCAGTCCAGCTGAATTGAGGTTACAACCCTAAAATGTTTCCTAACACTAATCTCACATATTACCAGCGTGATAATAACATTCTTCAGCTGAGAGTGGTGAAAAGCGAACAGGGAATAGGATTGCTGATCTTTCATTTTTGTTCTTTCAGTCACCTTTTCTGAACATATATGCCATTAAATTTTTAGCCTAGGAAGTAGAACAAAGATTTATTGCTTCAAAGTAGAATTTCCCAGACACCAAAATTACCAGGTTGCTGATTTATTAAAAAGGGAAGAAATGCATAAGATCTACCTTGTCTGCTACAGTAGTATTTCAATAAATGTATGTAGTATTTCAAAATATATATCTTGCAAATTATATATTTCCTTCTCTCTCCTGAAGTCCTAATATGAAACACTCATTTGAAATTTCATATTGAGTGTTACATATTTGTCAGTTTGCATTTGTGTTTTGCAAATGACAGGCTCTTAAGTGAAGGCCAAATTCAAGTAAGCATTGGCAAAGCTTTTTTTTACTTATTTTTTATTTTAATGAATGATTATTAAAAAAAAAAAAACACCAACGCAGTCTTGATTAGTTCTTTACTCATCTGTCTTAAATACAGTGGTTCAGATCATTTGCTGAGACTTAAGTTTAAAATCAATATTTGGCATTGTTTATAGTACTTTCCATGTATTTGGGACAAGGTAAGTGAGAACCAGAGAGCTGCCCCATTCACATAAAACCCATGGCTCATACAGTGAAACTGCATACTTCTATTAATGTACAGAAGGCTTAATGATCATGTAAATGTGAAAGTTAAGGTTTTTCCCCAAAACATGGAAGGAAATCTTAGCCATTGACCGCCTAACTAGAAATGTCAGCTATCACTAACCAAACAGAGACAAACCAAGTGGCTTAAGTGCTGCATAAAAAGGTATGATGTCAGTTGCACTTTGCAGAATTCAATCATCAAAATATTTTTTGCCCCCAATGCATTTCTTTTTCATGCCTGAAAAAACATCGTAAGTCTATTAGGCATATTCCAGTGGTGGCTTTCAAAAAAGAAATATGGGTACCATCATGCTGCTAAATGGTTGCGTGTTTGCATCTTTATAATATACTATAGCTTTAGTAATTCTTGACACTGATAAATTAGTTTTGTTTTCTACAGTGAATGTCACAAAACAAATTTTAAAATCGTATCTTATTCAAAAAATAAATTAAAAGTAAAAGCTGTTGAGATTAACATCTGAACGCATTTATAGTAATTTAAAATGTCTGAGCTGCAGTGTTTGGACCACCATTTGCCAAAAACAACTAAGTGTATGAGATGCCAAGATGTGGCAGTGTAGGTTGATTTACTTAATTGTTTCACATAATTAATTTAGGTTTTTTTCCAAACCTTGTATTTGTTCTATATCTTATACTTCAGATATAAGAAATGCTTGTTCTGAGTTTCCATCATTTTCACCTCCACCAATTGCTTCAGTAGAAGATTTTGCCTCTTGCTGCAACCACGGTAATGCCATCCTGCTCTCATGATTGCACAAGCACTAAAGCATTCAATCAAGTTATTCCAAATCACAAATTCAAATACCTTTCAGCTTTGAATTTTGCCACCAATGTGTATTTCTATTCCTAACTCAGAAGCAATTTTCAGTATGCTCTGGTTTTTGCCATCTCGTCTGTTTCAGGTGGCTTCATGGAATAATTAAGCGGCAGAGTGCTACCTAATGAGCCTGGGATTATTTGAATCTATTTTGAAATAACATTAATTTCTCTTTATGTGGCTTAGCTTTTTTAACTTATGGTACTGTAATCAATTCATGAAGGAAGCCAAGCTCAGACTTTAAAAAAGGTAAATGCATGAGTAATTCAGTGACAATATTTATTCACCTACGATTGGTAGTGTAGTTGACACAAATATCTTATCTGCGTCCATGTTTGCAAACACGAAAACAGCCTGTTTGTGGTGCATCTGGGGAAAAAAAATCAATCCCAGACAAACAAGGAATATTCTTGAAATATCTGTTGACAAATTATAGAAATATTTACCTTGCTCAGATGTTGGAAGTGGATTTTAGTTCATCACCTCATCAGAGGTAATAGTATCAAAGGCAGCAAAATCTCTCTAGAAATATAATGGACACATTCAGCCTTGATGCGAGGTAAAACAAGATTAGGGACCCCTTGGTTAGTGAGAACCCTGTGTCAGGACTCTGATGTTGTCTGTCTTCTCTCTTTATTTAGTGCATTGGTTGCAGTGGAGACCAAAAGGTGATTTCTGTTCTTGTTTCTGTAATCTGCGCCATTCAGAGATGTTGTAGGAAGAGTAGCATATACTCATTTTTAGTTATTCCTGTCATGGTTTCTTTAAACCTCTTCAGGGAGTGGAGTGATTTCAAAGGACTCCAGGGCAGGTGGAGGATTTCAGTCCACCATTCAGGGCATGAAATATAGAGGAGGGAATAATGAGGTAGTGTTATGTCCTTGGGCAACCAATACACAGCCGCTGAAGGTTAAGGGGTTTGGAATGAACCTTAAAGATCACCTAGTCCCAACCCACCCTGCTATGGGCAGGGACACCTCCCACTAGACCAGGTTGCTCAAGGCCTTATCCAACCTGACTCTGAACACCCCCAGGGATGGGATTCTCACAACCTCCCTGGGCAACATGTTTCATTATCTTACCAACCTCACAGTTTAAAAAATTCTTCATAATATCTAACCTATATTTCCCCTCTTTTAGCTTGTAGCTACTACAGTTCCTGATGAAGAGTCCCTCTCCCACTTCCTTGTAGACCCCCTTCAGTTTCTGGAAGGTTATTCTGTCCTCTCCATGCAGCCTTTACTTCTCCAGGATGAACAGCCCCAACTTTCTCAGCCTGTCTTCGTAGTGGAGGTGCACCAGTCCTCATCAACTTTGTGGCCCTCCTCTGGACTTGTCTCGAGTTCTGTGTCCTTATGTTGGGGACACCAGAACTATAAGCAGCACTCTAGGTGGGGTCTCACCAGGGCAAAGAAGAGGGAACGAATCACCTCCTTTCACCTGCTGGCTACACTCCTTTGGTTGCAGCCCAGGATTTCCTTGGTTTTCTGGGGTGTGAGGGCTCACTGCCAGCACATGTTGAGTTTGTCATCAACCATCACTCCCAAGTTCTCCTCTGTGGAGCTGCTCTCAATCGCTTCTCTGTCCAAGCTGTTGGTGTTCCTGGGATTGCCACATCCAGGTGTCAGACCTGGAACTTTGCTTTGTTGAACTTCATGAGGTTTGCATCGGCCCACACATCCAGAGGTCCTGTCAAGGTCCCTCTGTATGGCATCACCTCCCTCCAGGGTGTTCACTGCTCGCACAGCTTGGAGTTACCAACAAATTTGCTGGGGATGCACTTGATCCCACAGTCCCATGACACCAACAAAGATGTTGAAATGTATTGGCTCCGTTACCAGCCCCTGAGGGATACCACTGGTCACTGGTCTCCATGTGGACAATGAACTGATGACCACAACTCTCTGCATATGGCCATCCAGCCAGTTCCTCATGCACTGAGTGGTCCATCCATCAAATCCATATCTCTCAAGTTTGGAGACAAGGGATGGTTACAAATGTTTCGCATAAGTCCAGGTAGGTGACATCAGTTGCTCTGCCTCATCCACCAGTGCTCTAGGCCTGTCATACATAGAAAAAAAATANTCACTGGTCTCCATGTGGACAATGAACTGATGACCACAACTCTCTGCATATGGCCATCCAGCCAGTTCCTCATGCACTGAGTGGTCCATCCATCAAATCCATATCTCTCAAGTTTGGAGACAAGGGATGGTTACAAATGTTTCGCATAGGTCCAGGTAGGTGACATCAGTTGCTCTGCCTCATCCACCAGTGCTCCAGGCCTGTCATACATAGAAAAAAAATAAAATTTGTCAGGCATGATTTCCCCTTTGTAAAGTCATATTGGCTGTTACCAATCACCTCTTTGTTTTCCATGTGCCTTACCATAGTTTTCAGGAGAATCTGCTCTGTGATCTTGCACAGAGGTGAGACTGACTGGTCCTCAGTTCCTCAGGTCTTCAGTTTTCCTCATTTTAAAAATTGGGGTTATATTTCCCTTTTTCCGAACTTCAGGAACTTCACCTGGCTGCCATGATGTTTCAAAAATCATGGATAGTGGCTTAGCAACTTCATCTGCCAGCTCCCTCAGGACCCATGGATGAATGTTTTTGGGTCTGATGGACTTGTGCATAAACATGTTCCTTAGATGGTCTCGAACCTGATCCTCTCCTACAGTGATCTACAGGGTCTTCATTCTCCCAGTCCCTGCATTTGCCTTTCCTGACTTGGGTGGCATGGCTGGAATACTTGCTGTTGAAGACTGAGGCACAGAAGTTGTTGACAACTTTAGCCTTTTCCTTGTCCAGGGAAGCCAGGTCTCCCGTTTCCTTCCAGAGAAGGCCCACATCATCCTATCTTTCTTTTACTTGCAACATATCTACAGAAGCCTTTCCTGTTATCCTCGATATCCCTGGCCAGACTCAATTCTAACTGAGCCTTGGCTTCCTTCACCTTGCCCCCAGGTTCCAGTGCAATTCCCTTGTATTTCTACCAGGCCACCTGCCCTTGTNGCTGTTGAAGACTGAGGCACAGAAGTTGTTGACAACTTTAGCCTTTTCCTTGTCCAGGGAAGCCAGGTCTCCCGTTTCCTTCCAGAGAAGGCCCACATCATCCTATCTTTCTTTTACTTGCAACATATCTACAGAAGCCTTTCCTGTTATCCTCGATATCCCTGGCCAGACTCAATTCTAACTGAGCCTTGGCTTCCTTCACCTTGCCCCCAGGTTCCAGTGCAATTCCCTTGTATTTCTACCAGGCCACCTGCCCTTGTTTCCATTTCCTGAAAGCTTCTTTTTATTGCTCTGAATTTTCTCAGAAGGTCCTTACCCATCCTTGGAGGCCTCCTGGCATTTTTTCCCAATTTTCTCCTTGCTCCTGAGTTTGAAGGAGGTGATCCCTGAAATTCAGACCGCATTTTTGGACCTGTCTGCCCTCCAGGGGTCTATTCCATGAGACTTTGCTGAGGAGGTCCTTGAAGAGGTCAAAGTCTGTTCTCCTGAAGTCTGGGGCAATGAGCTTGCTGTGTGCCCTCCTCACTGCCCTGAGGAACTCAAACTTCACCATCTCATGGTCCCTGCAGCCAAAGCTGCCCTGGAGCATCTCATTCCTCACAAGCTTTTCCCCATTGCTGACCACAAGAGCCAGCATGGCATCTCTTCTTGTTGGCTTCTCAGTCACTTGTGTAAGGAGGTTGTCATTGACCCATTTGAGGAGCCTCCAGGATTGCTTGTGCCCTGCCGTATTGTCCGTCCAACAGATGTCAGGGTGGCTGAAATCCCCATGAGGACCAGGGCTTGTGAGTGTGAGGCCACTCCTACCTGCCTGTAGATGGCTTCACTGACACTATCCTCCTGATCAGGTATCCTATAGCAGACCCCCACTAAATATCCCCTGTCCCTGCCCTCCCCTTAACCTTGACCCACGAGCTCTTGGCTGGCTCCTCATCCTTCCCCAGGCAATTCCATACTCTCCAGCTGGTCATTGATATAGAGGGCTACACCCTTCTCCATCCACTATGTGTATTGGGGAGTAGCTCATCTAGAGGCCCCGAGAGTTTGGGAAACTTTACTGTTGAAGTCCTTTGTGTGGCGCAAAAGTGTTCTCCCTTACAACAAGATAGATAAGTTGGAGTTTCGATAACTTTGAGAATTAATGACTAGAAACTGTCTTGATAGTTTAACTAACTGACAGTATGCTCCAAACTAAGATTTTTCTGAACTATTGAGGAAATGCAAGATGTGATGAGTTTCTCATATTTTTATATGATCAGTATCTTGTAACTTTGTCCTTGCTGTTGCTGAGAAACTATAGTTCCCCTCTGTAATCAGGAGTGCCTGGAGGGCACCTCTTATGTGTGACAAAGCAGCAACCCTCCTGTTCATTCATAGCACATTTCCTCGTCAGCAGGGTTGTTTTTAATAGCATTGCCACAAAAGAGAGAATAACAGCACTGTGGGGTTTGTAAGACCTCTCTGGAAATTTTGTGGTATTTGTTTGTTTAGGATCTTCATAATTGTTCTGGCATTTGCTCCAGATTGAGGATCATGAAGCACCATGTCTGAGAAAATAATCAGCATCTTATCTAAATTAAAATCTAAATGAAATTTTTGTGCCTTGCAATTCAACCTTTTCTTTTCTGTGTCTGTTTTATTGTTGGGCTGAATTCACGCTTGTTTCAAAGAAGGTACAGAAATCTCCAAGAGAATCAGTCATAACAAAGCGGTCTATTCAAAGGAATCATAAGAAAAAATAGGAAGAGCAAGTTCAGGTATCTCATTCGTCTGTTCTCATCCTTTTCCTTCCTTTTTACTACAGACATGACATGATAGGAATATTGGATACTACTACTGCTGGAAGGCTTTAAGATGACTGAGAAAAGTAAGAAAATCATGCCTAGGTTTGCCAGGCTGTTTAATTTAAATTTTTCTATATAATTGTAGGGATCACCCAGGAAAACTAAACATGACATTCCTCTGTAATTGGCACCTGGTAAGTACAGCTTGAACACAAGCTGTAAGTATTTCTGAAAACAAACAAAAAATAAATCAAAAAAGGGTGGTAAAGACCATCTGTCTTCCAAACTATCAACTTAATCTAACAAATGAAATGTAAAATGTGAGTATTGGCAGGGCTCTGACCAGGTCTGTAGATCAATCAGACTGTTCCTATTCCCCACATGGCAGAAGTGGCTGCATGTTTCCTCCTTCATGCCGGTTGAGGACCCGTACCTCAGGACTTCCCATCCCATTGGGCAGGCATGGAAGGGGCCCTTCAGGCAGCCACTGCCCTCTCAGGGGCCGTATTGATGCTTTGGGAATTTGAAGTTTGACATTATTTGCTCTTCTCTGTCCTTCCATAAAGGACCTTGTGTATCTCCTTGGAAAAGTAGTATGAAAAATCCATGCTACTTTAGTACTTGGCAGAGAACATGTTTGTATTCAGTTTACAGTCAGGAATAGGTTATGTCAAAGATTTATTTAACACTACCAAAAGCAGAATGCTATAGTATATCTAATTAAAAATAAAGTGTACCAGCTCTAGCTAGTTCAAAGCCAGAAAGTATTTTAATATTCTCTATGTAAGCCACACTACATTCTGCAAAAGTATAATGTTGCTGCTAACTTTGTTTCAATCTAATGTTCTCACTATTGAAAACAAATGCTCAGGAGCTCTGGGAAGTTTGGTAGGTTGGAAGCTTTTCTTTCTTTCATCCTCCCTCTTCTGAACTGTGTGGGAAAAAACAGTCATTATTCTTTGGTGTGTAGCGTAAAACCTATAATCAGCAACTGAGAATTGGCTTGTAAGTTTTTGAGAGCCTTTTTCATATTATGTTGATGTATAAACACAGTTTTTATTTTCAAGTTTATAGTGAGTCTGCAGGGAGCAAACAAAGCAAAAAAAAAAAAGCCTTTTGTGTTATGTCTCAGACTACATCCACTTTATAGAACATAAAGTAGGTATAGTACATTCGGGGCAAACAAATACAATAGGCCAAGGTCTTCAGATGCAATGCTGTCTTGGTTCTGACTGGAGTGAAGTAACTTTCTTCATAAAAGCCAGTATGGTGTAGTGTCTTGGGTTTCATAGAATCACAGAATGGTTTGGGTTGGTTTGGTTTTGGTTGGAAGACCACCCAGTTCCAATCCTTCTGCCATGGGCAGGAGCACCTTCCGCTAGATCAGGTCGCTCATTTATGTAAAGCAGTGCTGGTAACACATTAGTGTTTGCTGAATAGTGCTTGTACAGTGTCATGGATTTCTTTTAGTCTTGCTCTGTCCCCTCCAGCTTGTAGGCTGGGTTGGGCAAGAAATTGAGCTGGGACAGTGCCAGGACAGCTATCCTGAATTGGCTGAGGGGATATGCCATGCCAGATCACATCACGATCAGCAAAGAACTGTGCAGAGCTGTTGATTCTTAGAAACTGCTTGGGCGCTGTTCTGCTTGTGGTGATGCCATGATGATTTTTTGCCTTTTCTTTTATGTACACTTTTATATAGATTTTATGTACCCTTTTATACAGATTTTATGTATCCTCAGTGCTTTTAGCATGCATGCTTGTAATTCCTTAAGCCCAATAATTTAGCATAGTCCTAGTATTCCGTTAAACCAGGAGACCAAACATCCTGGAGGCCTCCCAGCTGGTGGCCAGAAAGCCCTATGCTATCCTGAGAAACTAAGGACCTTTCTAGAACACATCCTGTAAACTAAGATAGGCCCATCCAGGGGGGAATTCCTGGATATGAGGGGATATCACGCTATTCATTCAAGCTTCTCATTGAGGAGTCTTTGATAGATATGCTAATTTGCAAGGTCTAGAAATTGTATACGCCACCTATCGCGTGTGTGCATTTCGGCACATTCCATCTTGGTGAAGTTGTGCACCTTTAAGGATCCTTAAATAAATACCCAGGTAAAAACCCCTTTTTCCCTTAACCGTGTCTGGCTCTTAATTTTAACACCAGGAAAAGGCAACAGTGGGAGGTGGTAAATGATTGCCTTTGCATCACTTTATTCCATCTCCTTCACTTACTAAAATGTCCTTCACATTGACCTATGAGTTTTCTTGGTTTTTGCTCTTCCTGTCCTCTCCCCTGTCCCACTGGGGTTGTGGGCTGGGGAGAGGCCAGCAGTAGTGTGGGTTGGACAGATGTTGGCAGCACTGACCACCACAACTGCTGAAGCTCTGTAGTGTGTTCTATAAAAGCGATAGAAATGTGCTCAGGAGAAATGTATGTGTCAACTAGAATATTTTTGAGAGCGATAGCAAGTACTTGAATAACTATGAATTATCAGCTTTTAAAACACATGTGAAGGAACACTGCTGGAAGACCTAGCTGCTTGTCTGTGAAGAATTTTTTTTTGTATTAATCATGCACAGACAGAAGATTTTCAAAAGTTTACAAGTCACTGCAACAAACCTCCTACTAGTACAGCTACAGGCCTCTGTGTCAAAAATAGGTGAAAATAAATCAGCAGGGTATTTTACTGCTTCTTACTGTTTGGTAGTGAAAGAAAGAGAAGATTTTCTCTCAGATTATTATTATATTCTTCTTTTCCCAGGTAGAACAATGCTGCATAGTGCCTCAAGAATAATCACAATTTCAGAAACTAAATGGAATCTTCCAGGAGCTTGTTACCTACAATCATGTGTTAAATATACTTGTCCTAAGATACACAGTAAGAATCACTGGTAAGTTTGTTTAATTTGCTGTTTGCGTAAAATTGCATAGCATTTATACTTTCTGTTTTCATGTAGTTTCACTGAAAAGCATTGGTTTGGCTATTAGTTATTAGACTTAGAAGAAAAAACCCCAAAACAAAAGAAACAAAAAACCCCAGCAACAACAACAAAAAAAAACCACCAAAACCAAAAACAACGCACCACCAAAATGCAATAAAACAGTTTCAAAGACAAAATACATCAAAGAAGTTTAACAGCGAGAAATGAAGAGGAAGCAATTTCTGTGATTCAACCAGTCAATCCATTGAATGTTTAGCCAGAAAATGAGAGAAGACACTGAACCGCCAATTAATTATCATTAGAGGGTATTGTTTCCTTTTCATGTTGTACTATAAAACATCCAAGGTGCAGTGGTAATGCAAGACCTTAGACATACAGACTGATTTTCTGCTTTATCTCTTCTCCTATCATCCATTCAGTATGACCCATTGATGCTGCAGTAACTGCCTTCACTAATTACTTAACTATTCTTTGTGCACTTGGATCAAAATCATTTGGCTCAAAGGGCAGATAGGGAAAGATTTCAAAGAGGTTTTCTGAGAGTCAGATCTGAAAATCTTATATATTGAACTTTGTCTTCAATTGATTTTGCAAAACACAGTTGCCCCTTTCTCTGAAATTCAGCAATTATTTTTTCAGTGATAGGCAGGTCTTATGCAATCAGTGACAGCTCGGATGTAGACTCCTCTTTCAAGCACTACAAAATCTAGATTTTGAAAAAATTATTCCCTTAGACTTTAAGTATTGGGAATTGTCCCATCCCTAGCTTTTTTTCTCATTGCAAGAAGGAGCTTCTCAAAGAATTACTCTTTGTGAATGAAGAAAATGCTCAACATCCTGAGACTTTGTCTGGCTTGCCAAGCCCATTCAATGTCTAAAATAAGACTACAGTTGCTTGAGTTCAATTTCACTGTAACTTTCTGAAATGATAAAACCTTACAGCCTGTAAGAATAAACTGTTGTACATTTGGCAAACTACATCTGCCAGAGTATGTTCAGAGTTCCCTCTTTGTGGCATAGCGAGATATGTGCTGTGGCTAAAAATTGCATCATATTTTCTTCCTCTGTGCCGGTGAAAATGTTATTTGGGAGACCCTCTTGTTACACAAACACTCCACCTCACCTGCAGATTCTAACCTGATGTAATACTAATGTGAACGACAGTGAAGACTAAAGCAGGAGAGGTTGCTGAATGCGTGCTTTATTTTAATCTGCTGACTTGCTCAGCAAACTTCATCATAAAAATGCTATAAGTTATAAAAAAATGTACATTTTTAATTATTAAATATATATATATCCTTATATAATTTAAAAAATGTTATCCCAGGCTTTCTCCAGATAATGTTTTCTCCTTCTGTAGCATGGCTGTTAATCTGAAAGCATATCCTACTTATGAACAGGCCTTCATTTTCAGGGTTAGGGCTCCACTTAGTCTTTTTATAGCCGTAGTTTCTATTCATTTCATTCACATTTTCTGAAAGAACAGCCTTCTGAAAATGCTTTTGGAGTTTAGCTTTCGTACTCTTGTGAAAAGTAATTTAAGTACAATACCAAAAGGTTGCTTTAAAAATTATGAAGACTGATCAACGACCTGGAAATTTGGATTATAAAGTACTGACTTGAACAGGCTTACACTAGGAACCACATAAATCACTCGAGTGTCCTTGGGTGGTCTCTCTAAGGACTTTATTGACTTCTCCATGTTTGAGAAGGAAACAATTGTTTGCCTCTGCTTCTCTAAGTGGTAGGCAACGGCATTCCGGTGGCCATCTGCAGAGGTTGGTGAGCTGGAACTGAGCCCACTGAACAGCAGAATTCATTTGAAAAGCAGAAAGGGATCCTGCATGTGCTTGGTGTGCTCTGCTTTCTTGAGGGCAGAGCAAGGTTTCTTAAACTTTTAAAATGAGCTGCCCTGGTAGCCAGATCACTTTTCCCACATATTCTGCTCACACTGGCAAGAAGGTACACTTATGAGCTGACATTAGTTAGATCAAGTGAAGGAATTAATTAGAAGCTGACTCTCAGCATGCATATATTTTTCATACACTGTACATCAAATTTTCATTATTTCAAATTGTGTTGAAAGATGATGTACTCAGTAAAAAAAAAAAAAAAACATAAAGGAAATGTAAATGTCTTCACTAACTGGTGTAATGTAATATACAACAATGCTGCACAACATCTGAAGGGCCCCACATGTACCAGAACACGATGTCCATGTAGGATGCTCAGCTGCATTTTGCAGTGTTACCTCTTTGAAAAGTCCTGCTCTTACATTAACAGGTGTACCACTCTCAAGAAGAGCTAATGATAAAGGTTTCCTGGCAGCAGCTTCTTAAATATGGAATGCGATGTGTTTAGCACGTGTAAGGTAGCTAATCTGTACAAGAAGCACACTACTTAATAAGCTGTAGATTTGGGTATTGCATGATAAAGATGGCAATTCATGAATCAACTTATAGACATAAATACATTATTGTTCAAGAAAAAAACCCTGAAATTTACTTTTTAAATCAAAACAATGGTGTGTTGCAGTCGTTTATTTGATTGCTCCTCAGCTGACACATGGTGAGATTACTGAAGTATGGAGCCAAACAGCCAACACTACATTTAGTTTTGTTTATTGAAATAATGAAGGGGTATTAATGATAAAGTACAAAAGTGTGTAATAGAAAGTAATGTACTGTGAAATAAATTTATGTTTGGAAATCAAGAAAAATACAATAGAAGTTCAAGGCTTAGGTGTATTTGGAATCCACTTTATATTGTTTTTATAGAAGACTGGTTGTGACATACAGGCTATGAAAAAATACAGGAATGTGTTATGAAATCAAATTAATTTACAAAAAATCAAATACTGCCTTCAGGCTTTTCTTGCAGTACAGGAACTGGAAAAAGGGCTGGACACATGCTATGTAGTTATTGACTCAGGTATGCATTTTCATATAACATATTTCTGTATTCTGTATTTTAGGAAGCCAGTGATAGTGATTGTTTGCTAAACTTGAGACGGGGCACACAGAGAAATGTTGGTTAGGGATATGATTCCAGCGTGATAAGAATAATAAATTATCACTTTAAAAAACCATTGAAATGCATGCACATATCATGTGCTTCCACATTCTTCACAGACATTTATCACAAGTCAAAAAATCATCTCTCCTTTAAATAAAGGAAGTGTTTCTTAAAACTTTTTTTCCTAAAACTAATAGAAATATAACAACATTAAATTTTTGGCTGAAAAGACAGCTTGGTCTTTGCTTAATAATAGTATGATAAAAAATGCTTTCTTTTTACCATGTTGTGTTTTAGCAGAATTACAGATAAATTAAAATTACACTACTGAATATGCCATGTGCTCCAATAAACTATTGTCAAGTTTTTAATTATTAGCAGGGCCTATTTGTGTTTCATTTTGTAATACAAAGATTTCCTGACCAAGCTTTCGAGATCCTAAATCACATGCTTTAAACCACTTTCTGAATCTCTAAATGCTGAGCATTTGTGTGTTACTAAAAACTGGATATTTAACTCATTGGAAAATCAAATAAACACCTGCTAGTAAGCTCGAATTATTGTTCATTACTTTTCAGAAATTCACAGTAATATTATTTGCTTTTAAAGATATATGAAAAATTAAATAAAGATCCATATTTTTAAAAGCATGTTTCTCTAGCATCAATCTCTGGATGTCATGCCCAAACACTCTAGACTATTTCAAACTTCATTTTTCAAAATAGTTTTCTCATATTCACCCCAGTGATTAAATATTATCTTAAGAGATAAAAGGCTAAATTCATTAAATTCTTCCCACCTTCAGAGAAATAGCTCCCATCAAAATTACATTTGGCTTCATTTTCATTGCAGTTGTGGTACTGATGGCAGTAATTGTAATACATTCATTGGAATGTGACAAAGCTGCTAAAAAAAATCACTGCAAATGTATCATGTATGGCAGTTGCCTGGAGACTGAGTGGGCATCGTTTGCAGTCTTCATGTATGCAGCAGTCGTAACTTGTAAATATTTCAGGGGAGAAGAACAAGGTTTTGTATTCAGTCGTCATGTTATCTTCAAAAAGAAGAATGTTTCTGGTATGGATTTTTGCATAAGATGGAATGTGAAGTTATACTTCTTAGCTCTGAATCCAATTGTTTCCACTTCAAAAGACTTCAGCATTTTCTTAGATGTGTTCTTTTCTAAGCCACCCTCTAGTGATGAGGAATGAACAGGAGATTAAGTCATTGGCTGGGACTTGGGAGACCTCAGCACTACCCTACGAATATTTCCTGTATAACATTGGAAATATGTTTTTCTCTGACTTTTTCTTCAGATCATTGCTATAAAGTCAATTTGTGTCACGACAATCACATTCTCTGAAGTCAAAGGAGTGAGAAGAGATCTGAACCTGACCTAAGAATACCCTATGCAGTCAATAGACTGTTTTTGTTCATGGTGAGTCATGCACTAATTTCTATGAAAATATCATTTTTTCTAATGGGGGAACAACAGTCAGGCCTTATGAGGATTATATAAGGAGAAAACTGAATAACGCCATAGTGGCATTAGAACACTATGAGTAAAACCAGATACAAAAAGTTTTCTGTGCACTAGTCATGGAAAGAGGTAGGATAATAGGAGCAAACAATATGAAATTAATCAAAAAATAAAAAATAAAAATAAGGGGTTGTGCATACTTTGATCTTACTGGGAAGAACCATCAAAGGTTACTATGCACCAAAGAAAACTAAAGCATTGACATCCTCATCCTCTCCTGAGGCTGTCTCCACTAGAAAAGCATACTGGCAACAAGGCACATATCTCCCTGTGTGGCATCCATGAGAACAGTAATTACAAATCTGTGTTGGAAGCAGACACTTTGGTGAGGTATACTGGAGACCTATAGGCTGCTTTGTGGAGTAGGGGCTGTTTGCACCTGGAAATTAACATGCTTCTGAGTCTGAGTACCAGAGTTGGGTATTAACAAAATTGAGAATTTCTTTCAGAGGAAAGAAAAAGTAAGCTTCACTCTTTACATTTACATAACTTTTTATTTTGTTCTGTTGGTTGTGTTAGAGTAAAAACAAACACAGACAATGAAGTTTGCTCCCTAGAGAAATTTTGATCAAAAATAAAACCAGAAGCTGCAAATATAAATTATTTGCCAACAAAGGGAAACTAAGAAAGTGTGTAGGCTTTGAGAAGAAAACCAGCTTATACTGCATATTAGGTAAGGATTATCATGATACCTAATTATATTTAATGTAATTTCCCATAGTTTTATATCAATGAAGCAGGCACAAATATTAAGATATTAAAATATTGACAAAGCATTTTAAGTCGTGCATATAAATCTGAGATGCTCAGCTGTTGCAGGATAATTCCTCAACAAATACTCAAAGAGATGAAAAGAACTAGAAACATAAAGGTGAGAACTGCAAACTTCACTCTGAATAGTTCCGTGGAGCTGCTTGCTGTTTAGGTGTCTGGTATCTGTTGTGTCACAGGTTTAGATTTGTACCACACTAGTAATTGATTTCCAATCTCAAGGCTTCTCAATATTTTTCATCTTCTAACCATGATCTTTACACTCCATTTTAAGTAACAGTTACTAACTGGGGCTACTAGAACACCTTGGCACGGTCATAGCTTCCACATTCCCATTTTCCATTCACTAACTAAACAAAGAGTGAGGGAAAAAACTGATGGTATGAAACAACAACACTGCTTAAGTCTGTCGTTTCCTCTTGCACGTTCTTCCAATGCTGGCTTTAGCTGTACAGCTTTACTGATTTCTGACATAAGTTGTGTGGTCTCATTCAGGAATGGCGTGATAGGTTTAAACATAGGTTGAAAGCATACTGGGGAAATCCAAAACACTTTGTGGCTCTGAGCTATGGGGCCACTTGCTGTCAATGCCACAATCGATGGCCCTGTCAGCAAGATAGCTGTGAGATAAGCTTTTAATTACAATGGACTTCCCAAGGAGCTGCTGAAGACTATCTCTTAACAGACACCCAGCTTCTATGCAAGAAAGAAGCATTTCCCACCATGTAACCCTTCACAAGATCTCACTGAGCAAAATGTTGACTGCTCTCTACAGTGTGGTAGAGGAAATTATTGCTTTTCCTTAGTTTCTGCTGCTGCAAGAACATGGGGCTAGAGATGGTTTTTGTTTTCTTTTCTACAGGCTTTCCAAGGTAACTGGACCATGAAAATCTGAGAAATGACTTGCAATGGGGCTTATTAAACTTGTATAAATCTGATTTTTATGGGGCCTACACTGTGACTTTCACTTATTGAAAGTAACAGTAAGAAACTAATGTGATCTTGCAAGCAGATTAGCAGGTTCTTGCTGCAGAATGTTTTAGAATTTATGTCCGAGGAAGAGTCTGTTGCTCAAATTGCTTAGGTACTTAGACTGTAGCTTTCATTTCAAGAAGCAGAAAAATAGCATGTAGAGCTCCTTGGAAATTGAAAATGTGCCTAATTATTCACTAGAAGAGGAATTTATCTTTTAGGATGAGGTTAGTAAAACGAAAATTCAGACACTACTATTTGTCTGTTCCCAACAGATTGCAATGATAATATCAATATGATTTGAGAACTGCCTAATAGGCAAGGAGTGCTTTCAGGCTGCAGTTTGACAACAGCAAGTTCTAAAAATTGGATGGGATGTGGAAATTTTCAAATGTTTTTCTAAAAACTTCATTTGCTTCTTTGAATTTATAGCTTTCCACTTTAGATGCATCTATTTCCCACAAAGGTCATGAATTTACAATAGGTGTATTTTACCTATTTTGTTTATTGGACTAAATTCACTCCATATTATGAACAAAGTTTTGAGTAACTGCTATAGTAAACCAACAAAAAATCAACCTGTAAAAAGGTAACACACTTACCAAAGACCTTTTTCCATCTAAATCCATCAGTCCTATAGTGTTATATTCTACCATGACTGATAGGAAAAGCGCCTCGACCCTTGGTGACTATTGCACAAGGACCAAGTTTACCAAGTGTCAAGAGCTTTTTCCTGTAATTCCCAGGCTTTCTAGGGTACATCCTGTGTAATTAGCAGATGAATTCAGTATGAAATGTCAGGAGAGAGAACTAGTACAGCTCTGTCCATGTTAAGACTGTACGAAATAGTTCAAAAAATGTTTACAAAAGCGTGTGGGGTCCTCTCTTGTAAAAAAATACATTTCCATTTAGTAATCATTTTCACACTATATACATGCTGCTACTGAGGTAAGAATGCAAAAAAATATTCAAAAATATTGTTTGTAATGAGCCACAGTGTTGGCTACCCTCATGTTGCAGAACTAGGGAGAATACAGAGAAGGGATCTGTAACCTCGTTCCTGATTTCCCCATAAACCTACTTGCTTACAAACATGGAAATCACGACAGTGACTGCAGTATCCAAATTGCCAAATATGCTGGAGGAAGGTAAGGTATTCCATGTTCTCTGTACTTTCTTGAGAGCTTTTACTCCTCCTTTCCCTGAATAAAACACTTCCTATTAGCATGAAATATGCAGTTATCAAAGGAGCCATAAAAAAGCCTTTCCCTTGAAACTCCATTTTACAGCTTTGAAAATACTATCCCACTTATAGGAGAAAACACCAAGGGAGTCTTGGACTGACTTCCTTTAAAGGAATGCTGTTAAAAAAATATTAGGCCTTTAAAATTATTAGGGAAAATAAGCATTTCTCAGAGCTGTCAAAGGCTTGTTAAAAATTACTTGTACTTATTCAAAGGAAAGGATGACCCAACTTTTTCTGTGAATTATTAACCTGTTCTCATAAGAGTTATCAGATGCAAACAAGAGAAGGCAGACACAGCTCTCAGGTCAAAATTCCAGCTGAAAAAAGGAGTTGAAAATATACCATGACACATACCAAACAAGCGGGACCAAGTATCATCTCACTCTAGTCAATTAATTTATTTTGCAGTTTGAGGATTTCCTTAAGCAACCCTTTGGTATCACTGCTGTGAGTCAGTACACAAACTTTCTAGAAGAATGTAGGCACCCTGAAGTCAGGGGAGGATTGAACCAGCTGACCCCTCTGGAGGTACCACATTCCCCTCGACGGCAGCGGAGGGAGGGTTTCAGCGTGGCTGTATTGCCTTCTGTGAAGGAATGCACTTCAGAAACACATTCTGCATTGGAACGGATTTCTGGGGGATCCGTGGGGATGTGGTTGTTATTGGGAATCTGTAGGAGCAAACAGCCTCCTGCCCATCCTAGCACCTCCCTATGGCATGCACCTGCCAGGTCTGAGGATGTAGTGCAGAAAAATGTCATCTGTGTTCTGCAACAAGGACTTTCGCTTTCTCAAGGAAAGGGTAGATTTTTAGTGCTCGCTAAAGCTCAGGACATGGAAAACAATCAAATAAGGAGTATTTCTCAGGGGGTGGCTCTGCAGAGACATGTTGTTCTCTTTCTGTGATGTCTGTAATTTTGGATTTCATCTTTTGATACTGTTATCATTTTTTTTCCCAAGAATTACTCAGTGTAGGAGCATACCTATTCTACAGAGAATTTCTTCATTTCAAAGGGCTTCTCAGTGTAAGTGTCCATCCAGTCAGCAGAAGGTTTCTTGTCATCAGATTTTATTGTAGTGTGATCTGGTTTTGAGTTTGTCAGGCTTTTCCTCAGAGAAGTGGGTCACCCTTACTAAATTTCCTTGAATGTTTCTTTTTTGGTTTAGTCTCTTCTTCTGTGTACTTTTTTTCCGTTTGGATTATCTCCCACAAAACCTCTGGATCAGTATTGGGGTATCTCATGTGTACACATACAGGTACATACAAATATGACCTGTACAGGGTGTTTAAATTCTCTTTTTGTGAGAGACTGGAAAGACTGGTGTCTCAAGACATTATGGGATGCATGTGTGCAAGGGAAGGGACAGGTCAGGCCTTGCCCAGGTGAGGAAGTGCCCTGCCCTGAGTACCCCCCCCTAGAGCCTGTATCCCAGCCTGGCAGTGGCTGCCAATCCCTGGCACAGCAGAGTCAATGCTCCACACTCACCCCTGGAGCCCCTAACCCAGCTCCTGAGTGGCCAAATGACCAGAACTCCCACCTGGGGGAAAGGCCCATGATGGCCAAGGGGGTATTTAAGGCTGAGCACGAGGCAACAACACATATCTTGACCCTACCTCCTCTTGGAATTTCTATCAGCTGAACACTGATGCAAGCCAGGAATTGGTAGCTATATGTGTCCTTTTCTGTATCTTTTCTTTCTCTTCTAATTCCTCGTCTTGGCATTTTAGAGTCATTTAAAATAGAATGGGCTTAGAGATTGTGGAGTTGAATGGCTTTTGTTAATGCTTTGGGAAGCGTTTCATGTTGACTAAATGCTTCTCTAACCCTTTTGCCAAAGTTCTGTGATTCTCTAATGTTGCTAGTCATGTCTTTTTTGTTGCTTTGACCTCCTGAGACTATCTTGTTGGTATTTCTCCTGTGCATCTAACTCAGAGTACATGAACAACTGTAAGCCCTTTTAAAAGTTTCGAGTGAGGTTTTTTTGGGCCTTACACTTTCATCTCTCACTTTTTACCTCCTATATTTATAATAGTGTCTCACTAGGTAATGAGTTGCTTAAGTTCAATTTGACTTTATTCCTTATTGATGAGTTCCCTGAACTATAACCAACGAGGTACCAAAGCTATGAGCGTCTCTGAAGACCTTTCCTGCATGCATATAGCATATCTCTTCCCACAAAAAGTGAGAGAATGTTACTGCATGGGACAGAATGAGTCATAGAGAGCCATTCAGCATCACATCTGCCCCTCACGACTTAGAAATTTGCTGTTCTGGTAGCCCCTGGTGCAGAGCTGGAGTTCCAGGCAGGAGAGTGTCCAGTAGTTCTGGTAACATAAGGATTCTCAAAATCTCTTTGCATAAATGAGTAGCAGTTCACATGGGTGGTACCTCATCATTTCTGTTACAGGAGAGGAAATCATCCCTATTTGCAGTCTCAGAATATGGCTGGACATGGAGCTCACTTAGCAAGGGCTGGAGAGGAATCTTGAGCTTTTAATACTAATAATAACAGTACATATTACATTTTCTCAGAGATTACTCTACATAGGTTTTGTGTGTTGCTTAAATTCGGGAAGTGGTTGGCTATATTCAGCAAATTTGTCATTTTGGGGCAGGGAGTGGTCATCATTTTCCCTTTGTCTTTCGAGCCATGAGGTCAGCTGAGGGAGCTGCCATCTTGCAAGGGAGCTGTATTCCTCCATTTTAAGTTTCTCAGTTTGTGAGATTTAGCAATTTTTTATCTAGCATTTATTTAATGTTATTTTTTGCCTGTTGAAGTTTTTCTTGTGAGTAGATTGTTATTTTTTTCACATATATCTCCTCTTATTTAGTTTCTCCTTATTGGTGGAAAGGGATTGGTTAAAACAAAGGGGGAGAATTCATTTTAGAGAGTTCCTCTTTAAATTGTCTTAAACCAAGACAACTGATGTGGTTAGAACCTGTGATTTAATTCAGGTGTTCCAGAGAAAGGAGTCAGACATTAAAAGTTAATCTAGTCAGGGTCTGTTTTTTCCTTACTCTTGACCCCAAGCCTAGGTTGACCTTATTTCTGTGTCATGTCTCCTAAATATTCTGAGGAAAAAGGGCAGGTTTTTCTTGGCAAAGGAGAAGCAGTCTTATCATTAGGAAAATATTTGTGACAGGTCAAAGTAAGTGGCATTTTTTATTAATTACATCTCAAATTTGTCTTGATGCAAGTAGCTGTGGAGGATGTAACTAGAGAGAAGTAACTTCTCAGAGGGGTTTGTGTGTTCAGACTCAGGTGGAAAGGAGTTCTGGTAAGCACTGGGACAACAGAAGCCATCATGAGTGATATCTGAAGATGTAACATCACTTCTCCACACGTAAAAGATATTTATCATCCAAGTAAGGTATTTCTGGCTGTACAATCATTGCTTTCTGCTTATTGTTTCTTGTGGCTCACAAATTCTTTATCACTGTTTTCCAAAGCAGTCAGCTACCTAGTATGTGTGTACTGGTGACATTTTTTGGTTTGGTTAAACTGAATGATTTTTGCCAAAGACTGTCTGGTCTGTGTCTCTCCTATTTCTTCAGTGCTTACCAGTCTGTCAAGCTTTATGTCATCTGCAGATCTTCTTCAGTAACACTTTGATGTTGTCTTTGAAGTAATCAGTTAATATTTAGGATAATTTTAGTATGTAAACTGCCTTGCAGAGGACCCTACTGGTCTCACAGGGGTTTGCCTCTCACAGGGGTACTAAGCTGAAGATTGTCATTTCTAAACCATGGTATTATAATCTTGTGTCAACTTTAAACACAACAATATGTTGGGCATTTAATAAATGAAGGTAGTCTGGTTTTGGGGGGCTTTTTAAAATGAGTTTCATAATTGTTTTTTCAGTTTCTAATCTCCTATTGAACTCTCCTTGCTTACCTCTTATTTCTAAACTAAATTCACAATACTAAACATGGAAAGTTTCATCCACTGCGTGATATTGCTCAATATGATGACATGATTCAGGTGCAAATTGAGACTCAAAATGAAGCATAGCACTCTCTGTATGTTTAGGTAGCTGTATGTCATTATTCAGCCTGGTTGAACAGTCAAAAATGTCTAAAAGACACTACAGTGAGAAAAAAGAAAATACATTTAATGGACTAAAGGGAACCTGCAAGAGAGCTGGAGAGACACTTTTTACAAGTGATAGGAAAAGGGGTAATGGCTTCAAACTGAAGGTGAGCATCTTTAGATTAGATATTAGGAAGAAATTTTTTACCATGAGCGTGGTGAGGTACTGAAACAGGCTGCACAGAGAAGCTGTGGATTGTCCATCACTGCAAGCATTCTAGACTAGGTTGGATGGAGCTCTGAGCAGCCAGGAAGGTCAGAGAAACATGGACATTTCTTATAATTCTCATGATTTTGCACTGCTATTTGTAATTAAAAACCTAACTGCTCTGTGCTAATTGCTTCTTCTGAATTTCTTAATAAAATACATGGAAAGAGGTCCTTACTCAGAACATCTCACAATATATTTTATCCCAAATTTATATATAGCATTAATACTTTCTGTGAGAAATAGAAAAGTTTGGACAAGAGTGCTTACTACTTAAATATGTGGGAAGGTAATGTGCAAAAAAAATTAATAAAACTGGTAATTAAAGCAAATTATTTTTTCTTGGGGAGAAACCATGAACCTTTGCTACATTTGCTTGTTTAGCTGCCTGATGGAATAGGAAAGCATGTGGGTAGGAGATTAATAGTTTAGTCTGTAATACAAATAATGTGATTTATTCTCCTATTAACATGCACTATATATCACATTGGTGTATTACTACACAGATACACTGTTATAAGAGGGAATTTAAAACATTTTTCTGTGATAACTTCCGTAAGGAAGGAGGCATCTCATCATTCCATTCAGGAATGAAAAAAAAAAAAATGCTATTTCAGCTTTTTAAAAGATTGCTTTTTCTGTCTATTGATAAAAAAGGGGGAAATTATAGGTACATTATCAGAGTCCTGTGGGTAGGGAGACTTTCCCTCTCTTTTTTTTTTGTTTTTAATTTTAAAAACTTGGAGAAAGAAAGGGAGATTCTAGGAAACCTTTAAATTTCCAGTATCTTTGGAGTTTTTTCCTTTCCTCTCACATGGGTAAAGTTTATAAATCCTGTGACCAGGAAGGTCAATATGTTTAAGTAGAATTCAGATCTGTATTCAGGCCTACTGAAAATCCACTCTGCCAAAATTATCTGTACTCTGCGGTACAAAATAATGGTTTTGAGCTGCTTTCTGGGCAGACAACTTGACATGCACCAAAGACATATAGATATATTAAAAAATGTTATACTTCCTATATGGCATAAAGCAGAAAGAGGGTTAAAGAGCAAAGATTACACCTTGACTTTCTTTGCTCTTACGCGATAAAAGCATGTTGTTGTGTTCGCAGGGGCAGCAGCTAACACGAACTAAAAATGAATTTTCTTTCTCATCTCCAGCTGTAATTGACTTTCATCTTCTTTGTTGCCACGGGCTATTATTCTGTACACCTGCACTCAGCCAGGAGTATAATGAAAAAGAATCAATCTCTGAAAAGAAAGTTATCAGCAGCCAATAACATTGGGCCACTTTCATGGGTCTTGCAGTGTTTCACCCAATTGCCAAAATGCCTGGCCATTATGAACTGGAGACAGTCTCTCAGCTGCTCTTCCCGGGGAGCACAAAATCACCGTGTGCTAAGCAGGTGATCTAGGATCCAGTATGAAAGCAGTGGAATTCATTAGGGCAAAATGAAAGCAGTGTTAATTTGTGTATCCAGAATAGATTGTCTAAACAGTGAAGGACAAGAATGCATAAAAAGCATTATTTCTGAGAAGATGGGTGAGTGCTTCTCTATTCTCTCTGCATTGGCTTTTTTGTGTTCAAAGCTGCTCATGCTCTGTGATTTTCTGAGTTTAAAATTCAAGTATTGCAGAAATTTATTGATTAGTAGCAAACTGCCAAGGCATTCACGAAGAATATTTGTGTTTTAGGCTTTTTGACTGCATGTACAAGTATTCTTATCATGCCTGGGTAAGCATTGCTGTTAGATTCTGTTTCCTGATGTTGACATTCATAATTTTAAATGATCACTCCGCAAATTTGCCACATTAAATTCATTTATTTCAGCAAATATTTCTGCTACTAAACTAATTTGCTTGAATGCAAATATATAGGTGATCTGGATATTTTCAAAATAAATATAATCAATTTTTGACTGCCTTGGGGAAAGTATGCTTACGCTTTGTGTAGAAAGAAATATATAAAATATAGCACCACTACTAGAAGGGTGATGTTTCCAGGTTCACCTCATAGTAGATCTGAAAATAATGAGTCTGCTGAGCCATCAGTTCAGCAGTTGTCATTGACATGTGTTGGATATACTGTAATGATTGACTTGATCTCTGCTCTAAAGCAAAACTGAATAGTAGTTTAGGATATGTCATAGCCCTGGCGCAGAGCTTTCTGTTAGGAGGGCAGAACCAATTGTTTCTCTGCAGGAGGACTTCATAACTGGAAATATTATAATGATTTTTTTTCTTTTTTTTTTTTCACCCTTAAAAACTGCAATTGAAAAACATTTCAGAATTGACTGTAAAAGGAATTTGAAATGTTTTCTTTGGTGAAGATGCTTCTGCCAGAACTCAACAACAAACAATAAAAACCTGTTATCTCAGGTAGAGTTTATTCCACAGAGTCCGAGATGAATTTGTCAGCATGAGAACCAAACACCATCTCCCAAGTTCTTCTAGTTTAAATTCAGCCAAGCACACTCCTCACACAGCCTCAGACGACATGGTCTGAAATGTTTCACAGGAGAAACATTTTGGAGAATCTCCAACTGCTCAAGAGAAGCTCAGAGGGAAAGGTGTCCTGTGGGAAATGTACATTTTACTTTCATTTAAGGGTGTCTGAGTTTTCACGGGGGAGGAGCTTAGCAGAGTGAGTTGTCAGGGCTTATTTGGACAGACAGCAATCTACAAGCCCAGACAAAGATTTAGACAGCTGGCAAATCAGACGTAAAGAGGTTCTGCAGATGACTGAGACATTCGGAAAGGACTTGTCACGTATTTAAGTAGGAATTGAACTCCACAGATGGACAGACACAATCTCAGCTGAGATGATGACATGCTGCATTTCTGGGCCAGCAAGTGTCAGTGTCTTAAACTATTTTGTTTCCCCCAGTATAGTTATTCCACCTGTGGTCTGCTTCTGTGACAGTGTGATTGGTCTGTCTGTTTATAAATCCAGCGTGACTGGCTGTTTCTGAAGCATCCCAGATGTTAAGGAATGAAATGCGTTGAAAGGAGGGAAATGAAAAGTCAGTTCATGGATACATTAAAAAACTTTGATTTGTCCTTTTTTCACACTCTTTTTGTGGGGCTTGGATTTATAGTTTGGTTCTGGGAAAAGCCAAGACCTTGTTCTGTTCCTGAGGCTATGGAAATGCCCAGATTTGATCTGTGAAAACGGGCTGATGTGCCGTGATGCACTGAAGCATAAAATCTCTAGGAAGTATTCTCTGGCTAGCTCATGTGGGTTAGAGAGCCTGACTGAAATCACCTGGCTTTACAATCCATACTCTGAGCTACAGTGGAACTATGATCACATTGGCCTCTGTCTGTAGGTGGAACCATCTTCCTGCAAACCTTCCTGCAGTCTTCCTGCAGATCCTACTTTGAATCTGTCTGGTAAAGCTGAAGAGAGCCTGCTCCCTGGGTCATCTTCTTTGCAGCTTTATTTAGAGTGAGACTGGTCTAACTGAAAAAATTATATCTGATCTTCATGGAGACATTTGTAAAGAAAAACTTTAACGATAAGACCTTGACTAATCAGAGTGCTTTCTTTTAAAAGTGTTGTGATTAGATGTGGTCAATTAACATCGTATTCCAAACCCACTCATTATAAAGCCAATTATATGAGAGCCAAAACCATACAGTTCCTCCTGGATGCAATGGAAATAAGTCACACTGAAACAAAATTAACTTTTCAACTACATTCTCTAAACAGGCCCTCAAAAATGAATCCCCGTGCTGCCTTCTTTCCTAGCACTCCCCACTGCAGCCTTCACCTCAGACTTTCACAAAGCTCTACCAGCCCAGCAATTCCACTCTCTTCAGCTCAGTCCAGAGAAGCCGATTGCTATTAATGTGATACCCTAGATTTATATCCTAACATTGGAAATTTCAGGTGGTGTTTTCCCATTGCCATAGTATGCTGCAGCTGTTTTCAGAACACAGTTAGGCCAAGAGCTGATTTAAATTATTGCTGTAGTGCCATCAAATGTGATTTCACTTGCACAAATCTAAAAGCAGAGCATGTGCCAAATGGTTCCTATAAAGCAGTTCCTATCTACGCTCCTTGTGTAGCTGAAGTGCAGCTTTATCTGGAAGAGAGAATTTCCTCAGCCACACACAATAAAACAGTTTCTCAAACCATAAATCTGCTTAATGTTGACTACTTGTACACTCAATAAAATAAATTGTTGTTTTAGTGTATTTTTTGGTATTAGTAGATAAACAGCTTTCTTTTTCTGTTGTTTAAGAAAACGAAAGAACTGCAGCAAGCAGGTACGTGTTCTTCACTTCCACTGACCTATTTATTCCTGACTCCTCACTGCCTGTGCTCCCTGCCTTCCTGGGCTTCCACATCTCTGCCAGTATTAGGACTGTGTTTTGAGGGTTTTCAAAAATAATAATTTTCACTGGATGGTAAATCAGGAAGTGAAGCTAATCAGAAATTCCCAAAGGAATATACCAATATGGCAGTTTTAGGTGTTGCACCTGAAATCACTTCTCTTTTGGTCATAGTACATCAAAAATCTTCCCTAGGCACACTGATTGACAACCCAATTCTTATTATTTATGTGGATTTTTTTTTTTCCTGGAGCACATTTAGTTACAGTTTTTGCTTTTTGGTTCTTGGAAAAAAGTCTTACCTCCTTGTCAATATTGCAAGCCATTGCTTTTCGGAGGATCAGCAGAAGCTAAGAAAACAGCATCCCAGGCCTTCTTGAATATTCTAAACCAGAAAACCTTGTCCAAGACAGAAAAAATGGAGCAACTGCTGAAGTACCAGGCTCCATATAAGTAAGTCAGCAGATACTGTCTTATTCATACACTTCTCTCTGAACTTGTTTTCTTTTCTGAGGCTACTCAGTAATTCCTTCAGCTTAATGAGCTAACATTTGGCAGCCACCGAGCAACTTTGATTTAGTGATGTGACAGTCTTAAAAATCTGCAGCAAATGTGCTCAGAGCTGGCTGCTGGCACTCTGGCATGCTAGCAGGTACTGACTTCAACTGAAAACATGTATTTTGTTACTGACAGAAACTCCATGTGGCTTCGGTGGTACTTGTACTGTATGTCAGCCTCTGTCAGTGTGGAACTGTTTGCTGCCATCACATGGAATTAGCCTAATTTATAAACTTATGGACTTGTGGGTATTAACAGCCAAGGGAGATTTTAAATTCAGAACGGTATGCCAAAGCATAAGGAATTCTCTCTGTGTTTCCAGTCTAGTTGAATTTTCTAATATTTTAAATATTGCAACCATAATTCTTGATGTTTGTAACTCAAGCTTCCCTTGATAATACTGTTTAAAAAAACCCGAAAGCTTATCCTTGGAAGCAAAAACTGCATTGGCTTCTAAATAATGAATTTATAGTACTGAAGACTATTATGTAACAGACCCCAAAGAAGAATTAGTACTCCTTTCTAGAAAGTGACGCTTCTCAGTATTATTTATTGATTTCCTCTGATACAATTAAAATCCAATTGCCCCTTTGATAAACCTCATTCAGAAGTCAGTGGAGGCAAAGGTTGTGAAACAGAACCAGAATGGAAACAACAGCTGAAAAAACTGATAGGAACACTTAACCCCTTGTCCCATTATTCATTAATAATTTTTTTTCAAAAATCTGGGGGAATTACACATGTTTCTTAGGGTTAGAAAACAGATATTGCTACACTAGCAAAGTTGTATTTAGGGGAAAAAAACTCCCGTACGTACCTCTGCCATATAGACCCTGATGTTTACATCCTCTACATTTTTTGGACTGCTTTTAGACCTCATTTGAAGAAAATTCTCAAGCGTGACTATTAAACCGCTCAGGTTATAATAGGGAAACAATATTCTGACAGCACTGTGCAGTTCACCCTGGATGTCATCGAACAGGAAGAGTGGAGTTTCAGGAACATGTGTCCAAAGGTCTAAGTGGTTTTGGTGATAATTACAGAATATTTTCTTTGAAGTCTGTCATTAAAATTATCAGTATCGGGTCTGCATGATGTTATTTTCTCCATATTGAGTTCAAGGAACCCTAAAAGTAATTTCTTTCCTTATGGAACTAAAAAATATGTCATCCATAAATTTGATGAGATGGATGCTAAAATCCATTTTAAGTCTGCTGTAATTTGAACTTATATTTTATTTGTTTTAATTTCGGAAAAGGATTTAAGCCAAAAATGAGTTCTAGTATTGTTATTTAGCTTGAGGTTTGGCTAAAGACAGAGTTTCTTTTAAAAGAATAGATAAATAACATAATGTTGTGGTTTAGAAATGGAATTCTCCTGCTGCTCCCCCTCACCTCTCCAACAGGAGGCAAAGGCAAAGAACACAGTCTGAGACAAGAAACTGGAAACAGCAATGAGCTGGAAAAAGCAGTAACAGCAACAATATTTATTATAAAAGGTGTGAGAAAAGAAACTCTTCAGAGGGAAAACAAAAAACCCCAATAACAGACAATACCAGATGTCTGCCTTTACCATGTGTTCTCGACCAGACAGAACCCTGTCTCTCTGGAAGACTGTCCCTTTCCTTTGCCCCCAGCAAGGACATGAGATGGTATAGAATAACCTCCTGGCCATGCCCTCTGCCAGCTACTGCAAAATTAACCCTGCCCTGGATAGAACCAAGACACATAAGCTTAGCCAAGGAACTCTTAATCTCCATGAATTTAATTGAAATGGCACTAGAAAGATGAATATTTTTTTTTTTAATCCTTATCACAGAAGAAATTTCTAAATAGGTTTCAGTGCCAGACAAGAGCAAAACAACTGGTGTGCTCTGCTCTCTTGTTCTGAGATCTCTCTAGTGATGTTGATGAAGGTGTATACAGTCCAATGTTTACAGCCACATGTTTAAATTTTTTATCTTGCCCTCCCCCGATTAAATATTAAGCCCATATTTTTCCCAGCAAAAAACCTTATTGATAACAGGAGAGATCAGAGACTGATTTTGTTTATGCATTTACCTGTATAACTGCGACTATCTTTTTGCTAACTGGAATTACAACAGACTGATAGTAAGATGTTGCTGGTATCTGATAGCATTTTCTGTAATGAAGTTGGACAGTCTTCTCTGGATGACATTACGTTTTATACCTGGGAAGAAATGGGTTTCTCTGGCTCCCCAGACACATCAGTGAGTAAGATTTGGCTAAAGAATATGTTATAATCGTTCACCTTTGTGGGAGTACAAATAACATGCTAGATATCTCATGCAAAGAGATGTCAGGAAATTCTTTGTGTTCCTGGAGATTTCAATAGTCTGCCAAGATAAGGACCATTGATTTGATTTGCTATCTCCTGTGTACTTTGAAAGCAATCACAATTGCTACTTTCTAATACTTTTTTTTTTCCACGTGGAATATGGATAGGGCATGGCAAAAAATATAAAAAATATGTACAGATATAGATGTATGTGCTTATTTTAAAAAATTCAGGAGTTTTTCTTACACTATTAGTCTTTATCTACAAACAAAATAAGGCATATATACATGGATTTTTCAGTGGGCTGTGGACTGGCTTTTCTGCTTTCCTATGTCAACTAAATGTGCTTTCTTCAGTGAAGTTACAGCTTTCAAAAGATCTGCAACAAGATTTAAATGCTGCAAATTAATTATGACCTTTGAATTTGGTAAACATGACTCTTAGTCGTGTTACTTCATTAAGAATAATTAAAATATTTATTTGGTCTCTTGAGGAGTGAGACAGTACTTCTCAGTCATCTGGTTGCACGGGAGTAGCCCTTTCACAACATCACTCACGTCTTTTTTGCAAAAGGAGGTGTTGGTTTACTCTTGTCTTTTCAAATCAATTTCACTGAACTTGAGGTCTCTCTGCTAACTCACATGGCTGTAACCACCCTTGACTGTAGTCCGTATCTCATCTTTCCACATTGGCACCATCTTAAAAGAGTAAAACACTGATGTCAAGAAAGCCAGTTCTACAATTGCAGGTAACATGACTCTGAGAGAATTTTAGCTTTTCAGCCAAAACATTTGTAGAAAAAGCAAGTTCCATCATCTCCCAACTATTTTCAAATACAGTCAGAATTTACCAAATATTATTAATAGATTGGAGGAGGGGACTAGAGGAGAGAGAAGAAGGGGGAAAAGAAAGGTAAAGGAGCAGGGAAAGAAATGCTTTGCAGAAATAGCAGTTGCATTCCCCTTCCGGAGTGCGCTGGGGCAGATGCTGAATGACCCACGGCTGGTTGTGCTGGTACCCATGGGCAGTCACAGAAGATTTTCCATCCAACTGGCACATCCCCCGGGAGGACCCAGGGGTTCAGCAGAGCTTGTACCACCTCTGCTGTCAGTGACGTACAGCTGCTTGCTATGTGCTAAGAAGAAATAGAACAACAAGAAAAAAACAATGAACATATTGCAGATGCCTACAAGAACGTATGCAAAACGCACTTGAAAGATGTACTTCACCTTAGGCCTTATCATACTGCATCGTGGCCCCACTGCAGGGATATAAAGTTGCTGTGCATCTAGGCACAGGAAATCTCTCCCCTCTGCTCTTCAATCCCTATGATTAGATTACTGGTTGGATAGCAATATTTTTGGTTTGTTTTCTGGGATTATTTCTCTATTTTGTTTTGCTTTAATGTTACCTTTATCATGTCTTTCATAACAAGTGCATTGGGGTTCTGAAAACTTCATTACTGCTCCTAACATGGTACAGTGTAATTACTCTGTTTTGTTCGGGGGGTTTTGTTTCTTTTGCTGTTTTTTCACCTCTCTCATTTTCCTTGCTCTCCTGCCCCTGCCTAACAAAGATTCATTGAAATAGAAAGCAGGCTTGTAATAACTGCCTGTTATGTTTTTGCTTAATGTACTGTGCAAAAATATGACAAGGGTGAATGTTAGTAGATGTAACAGCAGTCAAAATGTTTCCTTATTCCAGCTGTTGTATCCTCCAGAGGCAATAGGTAGAAAAGATGTTTAAACAAACTGGGAGAGTAAGCTGTAAATCTAAAGGCCAAAAAATGCAACTCAACTTTTTTTTTTCTTTCCATGAATAGGAGAAAGGTGATGAAATAGTGCAATATCTTAGCCTAATACATATTTTTTTTTCAATCATTGTTGGCTTTCTTGAATATTCATAATATAAATAATTTTTTCAATACATACTGCAGAGATATCTTTGTGCCATACTGAAATTGATCATGATTGCTGGCCCCTTCAGCTAGATGCTGTTTAACTAAGAACCCTTTGTGTTAATTTAATTCAATTTAAATCATTCTTGGCATACTATTAACAAAATGTATTAATAAACCATTCCAGTCCAACACACATTTTGCCAATTGCAGTCACTGTGAAAACATTATTTAATTTATCTAATTGCTATACATTTACTTAAAAAGCTAATCTGTCACAATACCACATGTATTTCTTATATTTTCTGAAAGAATGTGCTGTATTTCCAACCCCATACACAAGACATGAAACAGTTGCTGTCACCCATACTCTTTCTGTTTCTGGCTTTGATTCTTATATTTGAGAGGTATCTGCATGCCAATTTTTATTGCATTGCTAATCCGAATATATCCATCCTGGATGCATTCATTACCCCAGGCTATCTTTGGTATTCCAAGAAAAGATGAGGCATGCTGTATATTCATTTTTTAAGTTCTATAACTCTATTTGTTTATTTGTAAATCAATCTACTTCAAGCCTCAAATCGAGGCTTGCCATGTCAGATTGAATCAAGAATCAAGCAATTCCCTGGCTCCTGTTTTGACAGAAATTCCAGGTTTTTCTGCAGACCTTTGCATAAGATTTACTCTGTAAAGAAAAGGTATCTCTGTAGGTGAGAAACAGACAACTATATTAGCAAAAGCTGCCAAGTAGGCTGACTTAAAAGTCAGCCTTAAGGGTAAATTTAATTTATAGGCAGTGACACACTTGTTATATTTAAATGAGACTCAGAGAACCTGCTTCGGGAAGTATTGAGAGCTCAGGGCACTACAATTATCATGATCAGATGCATCTAGAGTAGTGGATAGATATGCTTATTTTGTAAATGAACAAATGTGTGTAATTGTGTAATTGCTTCAACAATAAATGTCCTGCAGGATATCTGCATATGGAAACTTAATTATGGTACATATTTTTCTGGAAATAATCAGAAAAAACAATAAGTCCAGAGTTATGTGCAATCACGTGTGCTTTTCTAGGTTTTGAAAAATAAGCTATTACTTTCAGTGAAAGAAAGCACAAAGCACTTTAAAATGCCAGTTTAGAAACTGATTTATATTTCTGGATTCATCCTGTCCTACATAGCCTATTAATAGATATAGAGGATCCAGCCCCAGTCCTTATTCCAAACAACACTTTTCAGCATTGCTTTCAGATGTGGCATTGCCACATGGTACTTACAGACGATTACATTGCTTTGCACACATTTCCATTTCCTGCCCATCTCTGCCATAACTCCTACCCTGAAAGCTGGGTCACTGATCCAGCAAAGCTTCTTACTGCCTACAACAGGACATCACATGGAGGAAACTTTTGGGTCTTCACAGACTACTGATTTTAATACGGATGCTGCTAGTAGCCAAAATTTTCCTTTGCTCCATGTGCCAGTGGAAATGGACTAACATCAGCTGATAGGATTGATCCTTGCTCTCTTCTGTACGTTCTGGATACATATTCACATGTTCCCAATGCAATCACCAAATGAGCAATCCTATGCAAGCTTTATGGAGTTTTTTAATACTTTATATTTCACCTCTATAGAGAAATAATACATTTCACAGTTAGCATTTTTCATACTGTTGCCTTTTGGAATCTTTAAATTCCTTCTATGCAGTCAGAAGAAATTTTATTTTTCTATCCGGACAATAAAATAACCTACCCAAGTGGATTATTTTAGGTTATAATGCAATACTCCTGTTTGGTGCTGAATGTTAGCATTTCTTTTAAAGGTTTTTCTCCTGAGATGCATCAGTGAGCTATTTCCTCTGCTTATCTCTTCAAGAATCTGAAAATGTAAGATATAAAATGTATTACCTCATAGGAAATTTTTCCTTGAATTATTTTGCAGGACACATGACTCTGAGCCTCTTTCTTTGCAGTCATAAGAGTCTTATTTAAAAGCTGTGGAACTGTCTCTTGCTTTCCCTTCAATTTCCACACTTCCTTTCGGACATTCATAATTAACAGCAAATTTCAGGTTTTATTTGATTCTTCCTAATCCTTTCCAGGAGATATATGGGAGACACTCACTTCACAGTCCTGCTGATCAGAGCTGGATAAATGAGTGCTTCTATCAGGAGGGTTCATGCCTTTGGAAAAGTTTAGAAAAAGGTTTTATTTGAGAATAAAAGACAGACAGATAGATGTTAGTCTGGGAACTTCAAAAAGAGAGAGAAGCCTATCTGTGCCTCTCTAATTCATTATGCTGCAAAAAAAAGTTGAAATGTTTTCCCTTAAGCCTTACCCAGCAGAGTTAGTATTTACAGGGCATTACATGAAATAAGATGTTATGCCGTGGGGAAAGCATGATGGAAGGGGAAAAAGAAGATAACTGTAAAATATGAATTTCAGGGGAAAAACTTGCTAGTTTCCTCACAGGCAGAGCGAGTAGGTGGAGTGCAAATCAAACCTACCAAAAAAGATCAGACTGATCTCAAGGTTCAGGTATACATTTCCAGATGGAGCATGCTTCCAGGCAAAAAATACCTTGACCAATGGCTGTTTTGTGAATACGAAAGCGATACAGAGGTGAGGCTGACTTGCTCTTTGCCCTATCACTCCTCTCAGCACGTGTGGGGCTTCTTGACTCTCATTAGCCATACTTCCATCTTTCCCATGGCACCTATTAGGGACTTCTTTTGAAGATACCAATGGAAAATTTGAAATGCTAAATTTTTCAGTACTGGTTGAAAAGGGAGGCTTACATGGAAGCTGAAAAGATGAGCAAGCCTACCAATTGCTAAGTGCCTGTGTACTTCAGTAAGCAGGGGAGTATTTGGGAACCGAATTTCTGGATTTCAGCACCTAAATTCTTCTTTGTCTTTGCCCTTATCATGCATAAATACCTCAGCTAATGATGACAAGAGGTCTTGTCTGGCTTGTGGGAACTTCATGGGGATAAACGCATTTAGAATGAGCTCACACTGTCGTGGATCCCATGGTAAAAGAGGCCAGCAAGCTGTCTGTAATAACATGATGTGGCTGTTATGAGCTTTGTATCTGGCTATACCCGGCTTGCTCTCCTGCTAACAGCCAGCACAAGACCTGTTAATAACCAGATTTAAAATTATCCAGAAAAAAGTCTATAACTTTCACATAACTAAATAAAATTTTTAATTTGGAGGTTTCCATCATTCCTTCTCCTTAAGCTTTGAATTATTTTGCAAGGCGAAATCATGGTTTAAACAGACAGCATGTATTAACAGCTATTTTGAGGAAAGAGAAGATGGAGGAAATTTAGGTAGTTTGAAATGTTGGGTTTTGCTGTTTGATTCTATGTGTTTTAAAGCGAAACAAACTCACAAAGTGGGAAAAAATAAAAACACAAATCAAAATGCAGCTTCTCTCTGTCATCTCGTCTCTCTGGATTTTCCTTCCCCTGCAGCCTTGCTGCTGGGATGCCACAGGCACGGTGCAAGGCTTATCAGCCACTCTGAAACTCAGCAAACTCTTAGCAGCCTTATGTTGTTTAAATTATTGCTCTTGGGTTGGAGTCTCATGTCCGGGTTGCAACAAGGTGGGTGTGCCTCTACTAGCCAAAGTCAATGTATATTAGAGAGAAATCAGGAAAAGAACCATAAGAGGAAAAATCAGGGGAAAAATAACATGCTGGGGAAGCAATAAGAGATTGAATCAAAGGGTCGTGCCAAATATTGTCAGAACTAATTGGATCTGGTGGAGGAGAAGATGCCATTTAATTTCCCTCTGCATTGAGTCTACCGGGATGCATTTCTCAATCAGAATAACAAAGGCACTGTGGTAAAATTAATTTCTCACACTTACTATAGTTGTGGACATGCCATCTCCAAAAGGCAGTGACAGGCCCTTTCCAAAATATTAGCCTCTGAAGAGTGACTTATGGTAATTTCAGTATCCAATATATGACCCCCTTTTTTAGAGCTAGATGTAGTCCTGATGATCAACAGCCTGGTCGGAAACACTGGGGTGAGTTTAGATCACACATTTGCAGTTTGAATCAGACTTTCCTGTTATTTCAGCGCATTAGGGTTACTTTTGAGAGAAAATATAGAATATAGGCTGAAATGGACCTTGACAAGAGCAAGGGCTATAGGGTAGTTATCACTCTGTGACTAAATAAGACTTGATCTTTTGACATGGTTCAGTCTCCTTTCAACCTCTAATTGTATCTGTTGTTCTGCCTTCAATCTGCAGCAATATGTTAATATCTTTCAGTAGCTGAGCCATTATGCCTAAACAAGGGATTGCAAATAAATAGGGGTGGACAGTTCCAAGCAGACAAATAAATAGAGAGGGACAGCTCTCAACATATGGCAATGAATGCAGCCATAAGGCCTAAAATATGTGTTTTAACTGCCAAATTTCTGAGCAGCTTCCAACTGGCTTTCATTTGGCTTCAACTGTATGTCTGACAGTCATTTGTAAATGCAGGTTTTGTGCCATATCCTTTTTGTGCTCAATAGCTGGTACTTATTCGGCAACATTTGTTTTCACTATAGGCTGAGCCTGTTCAGAGAAGAAATATTTTGTGTTTGAACTCGGTATACTGGATGTAGCTATCAGTATAAAGGAGTAGTTCTCGTTGCTATTACTTTCCAAACTAATATAAAGGTAATCATTAGTAATATCTGATACCAAGTCTCAATGCTCTTTCGCTCCATCTTTTTGAAGATTCTTTACTAGTATTCTAGAAATATTATGTGACTGTCCAGTCTTTACCAAATTGCTATCCAATGTTAATCAAGCAAATCTTAATAATTTGTGCTTAAATGTAAAATAGTCATGGTGGCATTTCAACGGAAAGAGCCACCTTGAGAGGAGCTGAATCCATGTGGCCTTTTTAATAAACGCATTTTCAATTCTTACATGAATGAGAACAAAAATTGCTTCTCTAAGGCTAATTTGCAATAAAGGAAGATAGCAGTAAGGTGGGGAGCCAGCACCTTGGAAGTCTATGTCTAGCAGCTGGGGTTATTCTGGACACAAAACCTTCCTGGAAAGGCAGGGGAAGTATGAAATTTGAGGTTATTATTTCTCTGACTATTTCTAGGGAAGGAAGCCTGACAAAGGCCATGGGCTTGGGCTGATGCTGGCAGTTTGGAGAGGATGCCCCAGCCCTCCCTCCATAATCCCAATGGAAGCAGCAGGTGCTAAAGACCCTACAATGAGGAAAAAAAGGTATCTCTTAGAGAATACACAGTTCATCCACCCAATTGCCATCTCTTTCTGCACCAACCACGTAGTAAGCCTGCTACTTTTTTCATTCTCCTACCCCAAATAAGGATTTTTTCCAAATTTTTTTATGCCCTGAGACCTGATGTTACTGTCGCTGTGTTCTTATACTGCTACTTAGCTTTTGAGTGTGTTAATATCAGATTAAAAAAAAAAAGAGGGGCAATACCACTTTTTAACTTTGAACCCATAGTTTTCAGAGTAACATTAGTTACTACACAAAGTACTTACATCACTTAATTTGAAAAGGTAGTGATTTTTTTAGAACTGATTTTGCACTTTAAAACCTCTTCTGACTGAACACAAAACATATTCTTAGGGCTCTTCAAGCAGGATATAATACCCTGATATCACTCGATTGAGCCTCCTCTGCTAATAGTCTGAGTCTTATCAGAACCAATCAAGAATGAAGACCAGGAAATTGAACAAGATGGTTCCAAGAAAAAGTAGGTTTTAGCCATGAAATATTTTGCAAGCAAGATTAGGAGGCCAAAGCTTCCAGGGAAAAGTAGACAGCAAGCACTATAATGACGACACTCTGTGCAAAGCGTTTTTTACAAAGTTATTTTGAAGGAAAACATGAGCAAAAATATTCTTCTTACGTGGGAGATCATTTTAGCAACATTTTAATGCCAGAAGTATGATACCTGTACACAGTGAAATGCACCCATTACGTGAAATAGTCTTTATAACTGGCAACATGTAAGGTAAATTAGCATAATATATGTAAATACAATTTCTGTAATTATGCTATTGCAAATCTTAAATTCATTCCGATAAAGAGCGAATGTGATTTGCATCTGTGAAATTAAGTTCAGTGTTTCCAATGAGGAAAATCTGAACCTCTAATGCAATCCTGTTAATTGGAAAAAGAGAGGTTATTTTGTATATCATATGGCAATATGTTATCCCTTTCTTTTGAAGTGACAGAGAAAACAACCTGGGCCCTTCTGCTTTCTTGCTAATACAGATCATTTGCTTAGGGCCTTTATATTTACCATTTCCAATTTTCACCTGCCAGCTCTAAAATGTAATCTAAATTCAGGTACCTAAAAATCATTTCATCCTCAGCTATTTGTTTCTGTTGCTTCCTTTATTCGTGGGGCACTACCTAAAGCAGAGGAAGGTACAAAGCAAGGAAGGCCTGTGGGGTGATGAGAGTTGGAGGTCTGACCCTACACTTCTGCAGTCAGCTGGTGCTTTTGCCGCCTGTTCCAGTTGTGAAGGATGGTGAATGGCATCTTATGTGTCAATGGAAATTCACAATATAATGCTCTTTCTGGGAAAAAAAATTCTTTACAACTTGTTGTCTGCATTCATCTTCAAAATATGGATGGTTTGGGCCTTATAAATTGATAACTTTCATGACAACTACAGGGTCTGCTGAACTGAAAGGAGACTCTCCTTCCCCCCACAACAAGTCAATTTTAAATCTCAAGTGTCACACTGCTTTTGCAATTGGAAATAAAAACAGGTTATAGACAGTAGTAGTTGTCACCACCAAAGTAATCACTTACCTTGTCATCTCTATAGCTTTGCTGGTTTTTGTTTCATTGTAACCTATAAGCATTATCAGATGCTAATCATTGCTTGGATAGGAGTTTTCATGAACATACTATTGGTGATTAATGGTTTTTTGCATTTTCCTTTGGGAAGATGTCATATATTTTCAATGTCCGGTCAGTTCAGTCTCATGGTTTTTTTTCAGCTTTCACTAGCTGTTTTAACTACCACTACATGAAACAAAAAATATTAATAAATAATGGCTGGAGAAGTCTGTGAAAAATGGTGAAATAAAATCCTTGTGAAGGAACACACAACAAATAGCATTACAACTTGCTTAAAAAGTAAAGTATTGATAAAGTAATTTTAAAAATAATAAGAAAAAACACATCCTGATAGAGAGAGGTAATAGGTGAGATCTATTGGCTACCAAGACAAAATGGTCATTTTGTCTTGCTATGTGCACATAAATTATGTTTCTGCATTATGTCATGGGCCTGGATATTTGCTAGTGTAACAACAAAAGAAAGATGATAAAATAACATAAGTCTTAGTACTCTTATCAATTTCTCTCAAAGCTGTAATGTTAAAGTATTCCTTTATGGAGACTATTTCCAGTGTGTTGACTTGGAAATATCAACTTTTATGAAGAGAAACAGATGTTGGAAGTGAGATTTTTTTAAGATATAATTTCAATGTTTTTAATCTTAGAGTATCACGAACTATTTGCATATCTGTGCTTACAATGGTTCTCAGTGGAGAGAGCATTTTCTTTAAGATGCAGTTCTTTTTATTTAAATCAACAGTAAAAGCCTCAGGAGTGTTGGACTTTTGGAATAAATGCACTAGAAACAAAATAATACTATCTTTTTGTCAGCTCTACAGAGGACAACTTCAGAGCACATTCTGAAATAGTTGTTTTCGTCACCAAACACTATGTTTGCGTGCAAATGGCACCTTGGAAAAGATTAATATCTCCTTATTTTATAAAAATGCTTAATACTTTTGGAAGATCAAATAAAATTTTTAAGTTATTGAAATACTTTATAGGTTAATGAGAATCCTTATAAGTATTTTTCCATTCTGACACTATTTTATATATAATTTCATCACACTGTCTGCATATATTTGAGATATTTTTTGTTTTAGTTTAAGACCTTAATTTAGAGTAACTGACAGCTCCCTTTAGCACCTCTGGTAGACAGATCTAAGAAAATATAGGCTTTGCCACACACATATAGAAATTATAGCACTGCTGCTCTTCAAAATGTTATGCATGTTTTCTCATATGATATTTATTGCAATCATATCCTGAAGCTGTAATCCACTGTGCCGAGTTGACCCTCACAAATAATTGTGCTGAAAGTGGTGTGAGTTCCACCTCATACCAGTCACACAGAGCAGTGGCAGCAGGCCAAAATGTTCAAAGGGTGTTACTTTTACAAGGCTCTGGATTTTGTTGGTTTTTGTTATCATTAACAATTCATGAAGTACTTATTGGAACTAATAAAATGATTGCAAGCTAGAAAAATTAATTGATTAATGTGAAATGTAAAAGGGAATAGTGATGAACTTATTTCCATTGTAAAGAATGGAAAATAAATCCAGCAAGTGTCTGCTCTTTGGACTGAAAATGAAATGAACTCGCCTCAAATCGGTTCATGATAGTCAGCCCTAACTTCCTTAGAGAGATTTCCTTAAGCCAAAGCTAACAAAGAAGTCAAGATTTGAATGTAACTTGTGGCCCCTCGAGCACCAGCCAACCACCTCCTGGAGATCTGAAGTGGGTATGTATAATCATGACTCTGCTTTCAGTGTGTATTACTCTACCTGGATCAATTTAACTCAGAATTTTATATCTTTTTATATCTTAATTCCGCTTTATGAGGAAAAGTAAGTTGTTGTAGCAAAAGGTCCTTCTTTTCCCTCTCGTAATGATATGGGTGAACAGGACTTCTGCTGGCCTTTGCTGATAGACTCTTCAGAGGAAAAGCATGTAATTTTACGCATCTTTTCTCTATCATAATAATGCAGACAAGACAAAATAGGAAGATTAGTAGATCCTATCTCTGTTCAGTGACAGCAGAGAAAATTAAGAGCAGAAGAGACATATTTAGGCAGAGATAAAAAGTCCTGGAAGACAGTTAAAAGGAAAATAATTCCTGATTATTTAAAATTTTGGGAGGCAGACTCACAATGCTACATATTTTGAGCACTGGCATAACAAGAGACAATGGAATATAAAAGGGAACAAAATAGTTTTGATTTATTAGCTCTTATTCTGGAAGATTAGGTCTTATACTGAAAGTTCCTGTATTACACCAACTCCAGCAATGTTGAAATTTAGCTTTTACAGGGGTGTTTGCTGTATAAAACTGTCTGCACAAAATCATTCCTGCTGCATTAATCTTCTGCTTGATGAGCTTTTTGTCTAGAATAGATTCAAAATATTTAGCCTATTCATGAGACTTTATTTGGTTGGATGTCTGGACAGAAGTTTGGGGTTCTTATTCTTGCTTCATTCTAAATTGATTGTACATAATTCATATTAGGAACATTTCCTCATTTAAGTTACTTTATTTGTTGAACATTTAATGCTCAGCTAATGACAGTTACCAGTATCAGTCATGTTTAATTAGAAAACAAAACAAAATGAAACAAAAAAAAAACCACAAAAAACCCCCAAAACAAAACAAAAAACAATCCAACAAACAAAAACCCCAAACAATCAAACAAAAAACCCCCACACAGCAAAACTAAGAGCCAGTAATTATAATGTTTAAATATTCAAGTATTTAAGTAAAATTCCATCAGTGTTGAATCATAACCTGGCCATCCATAAGATATTTAGATTTCTGTGTCTTGATTACTTCTGTCACATACAAAGTAGTTCCAAACCCGTTGATACTTCATATTTTCTCAGTCCTACACGGATTTAATCAACATCAATTACACTGTAAGTCTGGCAGTGCTGACCTATTTAAATACAACAGGTTGTGTTTTCAGGGCACCAGGCCAAAATTACAAGCCATCATAAATTCCTCTTGACTCTCCTCTAAGATATATGTATCGCCACTGAAGTGTTACTGATGCGAGGTCTCCAGTGAATTGGTATCTCTCTATATACACACCTCAGCTGATCCATATAGACCATAAAAAAAGAAATAACACAGTAGATATCACACATTTTGTTGTTAAGAAACATCAAATATTTAAATTTCTTCAGTTTTTTCTCAAGCATGGCATTTGGCCACTGTAAGACGATATGGACCACTCATTTTATAGCTTATATTTTCTAGAATTTAAAATGAAATCTGAATTCTGTGGAAAATTCAATTAACAGACTCTTTTATTTAACTAATAGGTGCTTTTTCTTTAACACTTTCCTTGCTGGAGTCTAGCTCTTCTGATGACTAACAGAAATAATTGTGGCAGTTGGGATCGAGGAACAGACACGGTGTACTGCGTTTGCCAAATGCTGTCCTTAAAGCAAAAAGAATTCCATATGTAACTACAAAAATTGGGCATTTCTCAAATGATAAAAGATCTACTTTGCTCCAAGGCAACTCCATGGGGCACCATCTGGCTTCACAAATCTTCAGAAGTGAGATTTTCCTTGAATAAGATTTAACCAATCAGCCTCTGTGAAAACCGTGTAATGTAAGAAACCCTTCATTATCGCATTCATTTGGTATTCCTTGGTAGTCCGGATGAGACTGGGTGCAAAACTGAGACTGTTTTTGTATTAAAAAGATGTGGATCTTGTTTTCAGTGCTTGGCTAGGCACAGTGTTTTGCAACTTTAATTTCCCTTTCCTTGAAAAAAAACAATTTCAAATGGTGAACAACTTTTTACTCTTTATTAAAGGATTTCTTTCAAATTCCACTGCCCTTTTAGCTAGAATGCAAGTTTAAGAATTCAAATTTCTGCAATCCAACCACAAGAATTTTAACTATTCTATTTCAGTCAGTCTAGGATGTAATGCTTCTCTATTTAAGATGGATAAATATGCTTTAAATGGTGATTTTTGCGCCTTAAGACATGGCTCAGAGTTGCTCCTATTACTTTATAACAAATATTCTGGAACTATAATATGAGATACTTGAGAATGGCTGGCATAATATTTCAAAGTAATTTTACTCTGATTATAGGCAAGAATAAACTGGAATAAAAGTTCAAAATTTTTCTTCACATAGGTACAAGTTTGCCCTCAGTCATCTGGTTACACATATTAAAGCAGTTTGCTATTTAAAGTGGTGTTACACCCCAAGCTCACTCAGTGAATTTTTAAAGGGTACCCTTGGGCAGCAGACAGGGGAGAGCAACAAACTTCCCATGAAGTTGAATAGTGAATTTTTACTGACAAACTTTAGGGAAAAAGGTACTTGGCAAATTTCAAAGCAAATATCCAATCAAAGTAAGACACTTCACAAAGCATTAATCTAGCAAACTCTAACCCATCCAACTTCAAGTTATCCAGATTTTGAGAAGAGAAATTTAGGAGAAGAAAGAGAGAGAAAGAGACAGATAGGGGTGTGAAAGATCAACAGTATGGTGTGCCAGTGGCTTGGTAAAGAAATAGATCTCAAGATGATATCTTGACCTTGTACATAATACCTTGTACATTCTGACACATCATCAGTACCAATAATGAAATTATATTTTAATCTTGTATATAATGGCAGGGAAAACTTTGTGAAATTTATTTATTATTTTATCTACAACAAAGTATTCACTTCTTGAGACCATTACACCCAAATAGCACTGGACTGATACAGCAACTGAGTCTCTGAAATTTCTGGCCATATTTCATCCCTGCTGCACGTGTAAGAGAAGCCAGAAAGCTGCCTCAAGGGAGGCTTCACCAGACTGGCTCTGACAAACAGAGCAGTTTGTGTTCTCAGGGCTTCTTTGCAAGTCTTCATATAGAGAAGATAGCCAAAATTTATATAATATATAGGAAAAGCTTTGAAATGTGAGGAGTCAAAATAATTCAAGATAAGCTGTCATATACTAAGAAGTTTAGCATCTCCACACCACCTCTGAAATTACAAAGAGAAGAAAAGAAAATTGGCTTAATCCTAAAAGAGGATTGTGTTGCAGGTTATCATAGGAAAATGTCTTTGATTTATGTTTTAAACATTTTTCTTAAAATGAGGCATTAAAATAAACCAATGTGAGTTGGAACAGGCACTGTTTAAAAGAGATATAGGAAAATGCATCACTCTGCATTTTCAATAAAATTTAAAAGAATGCCAAATGTTGCTTCTGGAACTTGTTACCAAACAGGTTATATTTCTGTAAGAAGTCTCTGCAGAAGTGGGAGAAGAGACAGCTGAGAAGGGGCTTCATCAATGTCATAAGTATCCAAAAGGAGGGTGTCAAGAGGACAGACCAGTCTCTTCTTGGTGATGCCAAGCAATAGGACAAGAGGAAACAGGTAGAAATTGGTGATCAGGAAGTTCCACCTGAATATGAAGAAGAACTTCTTTACTGTGTGGGTGACTGCACACTGGAGCAGATTGCCTGGAGTGTGGAGTCTCCCTCACTGGAAATATTCCAGAGCCATCTGTACGTAATCCTGTGCCATGTGCTTTAGGATGACTCTGCTTGAGCAGGGAGGTGGTAACAGCAGACCCACTGTGGTCCCTTCCAACCTTACCCATTCTGTGTGATTGTGTGATTCTGTGAGCCTGTGAGAGCTTGTCTTTTGCTACTAGGCCAGAATAACCCAACAAGTTTTCTCAGCACCAGTACACAGTTTTAATTTTATTTCATCCACCAATGCTAATACAAGAGCACTCCAAGGCAAGAATTTAAAATGATTCATTACAATACTTTAAAAGATGAAAAAGAATCTGTGTGTGTCAGTCATCTTCACGGGGCAAGGAATAATGAAAATTAAATGCACACAGGAACGAGTTTTCTATTGTCAATGATGAAAGTGATAATCGCCCCAAGTCAAAGCAAAATGACAGATGAAAGGAACCTATAGAAAATCGCCTAAGGGAGGTCCTGAGGCCAGTGCTCAGTACCACATATACACATGCTAGACTGATATTTAATGAAGCTCTGGTTGACTCTATAATGAATGTTGAAGGCTCTCTGGAGCATCAAACATCATTTAAGACTGCTAGAAGCAAATGCTTTGTTTTTGTTTCGTAGCGGCAGGGTGTGGAGGGGGAAGGGCAATTTTTGATACAATTTTTCAGCTCTTTTAATGAATAAATTAAATTTGGAAGAGGAGAAAAATCCCTTCAAGATGCAAAGAGAATTAATTTTTACGTTGTATCTGTAACACCTTAATACATATAAAATGGAAGAGGAAATAGAGCAGGGATAGCCTAATGGGTTAATGAGAAAAATTAGACTGGTTTTGAAGTCTCTATTATTTATGTCAACAAGGGACTAGTCTGACCCTTGTGATATAAGGAGCAGCCGATAGATTTCTAAATCATGTCTGTATGGTCTGTGCTCAAAGAGCTGAAGGTGAAAAATAAATGGAAATAGATTCTCACCCATGATTTGATAAGAATGTGATGACTATACTGTATAAATGTATCTCCTACAGACCTTTGGGAGAGTACAACACTAAATAATGGTTCAAGTTATATATCAGTAGTGGTGCTAGAGCCCATAGCACTGACAGGCAACATTTCCTATCTGTTTTGATCTTAGTCAAGTTATTCATCTGCCTTTTGTGGCTCTCCAGAGACATGTTTTGAAGTTAACATCACTACATCAGCTTTTGTCCAATTGTTGGCCCAAATTATATCAGATTTTCTTCTTCCCTCCTCCATTTTTTTTTCCAGCGTACAAATTTTGCTGTTGCCAGAATCAATTTAAACACAATATGGTCTAATCCAGCCTCAACTAGCAATCGGCATTATTTGCATTTGTAAGGCTCAAAATGTGTCAACCCCCTGGAGATGTAACACTAAATTTCTATCTCCATTATTTGCTGCCTTGCCCAGGCATGCAGTGTGTTAAAGAGACAAATATAAAAGGATTCTGGAAAAAAAAAATAAAAATCTTATTGACCACTGGCAAGTGTCAGCCCATGTTTATTGTAATGGGAAAAATTTAGACTTCTTTATGTGAATGCTAACTCTTCAGATGCTGAAATTTGTGGGTTCGCCTACTTCAGCTATCAGCTGTGTGCCTACTTCCCACACAGAGGACATAAAAGAAAGAAAAAAATCCATTTTATTCTACAATAACTTTTTTGGTATTACCTAGACAGAAACTATTTTTACCATCATTCCAAAAGAGGCATAGTTTCCTTCAGTGAAAATACCTAACAGCAGGCCCACATTGTTGGGTCTTAAAATTCTTTGTGGACAGGTCTTCTTAAGAGCTCTACACCATCCTGAAAACTCATTGGTATTTCTAGACATTGAGCCTTGCTGAAAAATGATGTAGAGCATGCATAAAAAATTCAGAGCGGTTGACATAACATGGATGGGCATGATTGGCATTGCAGCAAATTTAACCCTTCTGGATAATCACCAGACAGTAAATTTTCTGTTTTAAACATAAAAAGTGTGGGACCCCCTCACTCCCATCCTAAGACCTGATAGTTTACCAAATGATAGTCTTTACCACAACAATAGCTGGGAACCACATCATTCTGGAAACGTTAATAAATTTAATTGAGGGTAAAATATGGCAGAGCGACAAATGCTAAGAATAGATTTCAGGTGTTGAAAAACTACATTTCCCTTTTCCCCTGATGAGCTTAGAAAGCCCCTTTTCCTTCCATCAGGCCTAGTTCCCCCCTGCAGTATGGAATAGAGACAATATGGGATAATCAAACTAAACAGTGACAAAACTTCCGTTATTACATATTTTTATGTAGGATGGGACCGGTGAACCACACACGGCTTCCTTAAGCATTTTAGCTATCACTAAGGGGATTTCACTCTGTTTCTGAACAGGTTTGACTAAGCTGGACAAGAATGTATGAATCCAGGATGACAACTGAATTTAAAAACTAGAGATCAGAAAAAAAGTGTTTTAACACAGTGATCCCACGAACAGGTAGCTTGGGGTATGTTCAACAGCATTTCATGTCTTCGTTTAGTCACACAGCCTCCTCATGCCTAGGAATGGTCCATATCAAAAGTTCTGTGTGAGTCTACCAGGCAAATTCCTCTTGGTAGGTTCTTTCCATTAATTTCTCCTGACATGAAAACATTTCTTCAGATTTTTTTTTTTCTCTACTTTTCTGATATTCTTCTAATCTTGTGTAACTTCTGCTGGAGGTAGCGACAAAAGTCACTAGTGGAAAGCACGCTTCCCAAGACGAGATTATATGCAAAACCAATATATAATATCTGGAGTACTTCTGGGAGGGGTTACAGCATATCATAATGTATAATTTATCAACTAGGTTGAAGCAGCACAGTCTGCTCTAAATTTTTCATTATGTATATATATCATACTCTGAAGTCTTCATTTTTAAAAAAACAGAGATCATTTTAAAAAATAAAATAGATGTCTAAAGTGCAAAGACGTCAGACAGACTCTCTGTTAGATAAGGGTCAAATAACAAGCTTAAGGAAACTGAATTTCTGCATCTGCGTGTGAATTAAGGAAGCAAGAAAACCATTTGGAACACCGGCAAAGCAATATGAGATTTCAAATAATAGTAATACTCGGAATACAATGCTGTTATGTGTTTCAGTGATTGCTTCGCAGGGAGTTTCTGTGTAAATTTACTCAGTCTGTAAATAAACAATAGCTTTTTGTCTTCTTTAACAGCTTTTCATTCAGGCTGGGGTCATATGTTTTACCTAAGATCTTTTGAAGAGGATATTAAGTGATCTTCTGTCTAACCTGAGCATCTTCTGCCATCAGATAAAGCCCTTACTGCTAGGGTACGAAGACCATACTGTCTTCTTCAAGGTGGAGCTGATAGACCTCAAAAACTATTTAAAATGAGAATGAGACACAGAATGCAGCTGTTGGGTGCTGTGAGGGTAATGGGGTGGCCCTGAGGTGCCTTGGAAGCCTCAGGGTTTGTAAGCTGAACTCCCTCCTTATTTCACAGTCTGGGAGGACCCTCAGTTATCTGTAAGCTGCAGAAAATCCTACTCTCTGAAAGGACAATTTGGAATATTTTTTCTAATATTCTTAATTTGCTTGCCAATTTATAGAGAGCTGAATCACTCATGTTTTAAATCAAAATCAAGCATTTATTTTATGTTGCTTTTTAATTGTATTTGAATTGCAAAATGCCCTATGATATGCTTTGTTAAGAATACTGCAAATTAATATGAATATTGTTGTTAGCAACAATAAAGATCAAAGCTTGCATCTCAAAATAGTGTTGATTACCATGTTATTCAAACACAAGTGTAAAATCACATGTATAAATTTATACATTCTCAGACTGCAGTGCATTACTTGCCCCTGATATTTCCAGAAAGACACAAATAAAATCTGAATGGTAGCTGTGAAACCCTTACAACTTTATTATTCATTGGGAAAGAGTGGATATTCAAATGCATTCAAAAGCTTACACCTCAGAATAAATTAAAAGTAGTTCACAATCCTCCCCATTACCTTCGTAAGGTGGGAAAAGTTCATGCTTATGGACACACACGTATGTATATGTGAGCCCTTCTAGCAGGATGTAGAACAAGAAAAACCTCATGAGGATCAATATTCCATGCGAGCAAATCGATGCACACGAAGAGGGAGGCTGTTCATTTTCACGTCTCCTAAGGGGACAGGTATTTAGATAATTGTATGAAAAAAAGACCTTTTAGTATCTATGAAAACACACTCCAAAATGTCAAATGTATAGCAGCCATGCATCACCTGTAAAGGTAAAAGAAGTACAATCTGTAACCTTTCCCAAAACAGATTTATTAAACAAATTATCTGAGTTTTACAGCACTGTAAATGTCTCTTGTACTGTACTGTTAGGGAGTTGTGATCAGCAAATAATGGTGTCCTGTTATATGTCAGGATGTTGTGGGATACTCTGGGATTTTGTATGAAAGAAAATGGAGGCAGGGCATATTTGGTGGAAGTCAGATGGGACAGCCAAGTCAGGGGAAATTAACCACAAAGGAAGAGTAATCAGAATTTCTTAGCTGGGGTGTTCCTGTAACTTGGTGCTTTAGAAACAGGCAGTCTACCAACTCAAAATCCCCCCCAAAAAAGCCCAGCAGCACATTGTGCCTTTCATCATCATAGCATCAGCTGCCACTGAATTAGATACCTGCAGCTCCTACGCAAGGTACTGAAGTAGGTAGGCATCCTAGGTTAGTATTATCAGAATTTATCATGTCAAACTCGGAACTGCAAAGGAGGAGTGAATTTCTTACCTCATTCCCGTTCACTCCTCTGTAACTCTTTTTTATGGAGTGCGACAGTTTGGGGGTGGATGAAAGTATGCAAGTGCTTTCACCCAAACCAGCCCTTGCTCTGGGAGTAGAAGAAATCTGCATTTCTGTATCTCCCCCAACAGCAGAAGTGCACCCTAGTCTCTGCATTCAAGCCCACCGGCTACCACCATGGGCCTCTCCATGGGTCTGCATCCTCAGCCTCAGATTTGGGGCTTTCAGGTGAGAAACGGCAGAGACGCGCCTGGTTTTCGGGCTCCTAGGCAAGGCAGCAGCCACAGCTCAGGCACAGCAGAAGCAGAAACTCACAGACTCCTGCTCAACGTTCTTGTCCTTGTCAGATGCCTCTCAACTTAGCAATATGGCATTTTCCAACTTTGGCTGTCAGAACTGGGCAGCAGTTTGTCACAAGGATTAAAACCAGCAGGTTTTGGCTTAGATCACTACGTGATCGATCAAGTCAAGCACCCCCTAATGAAGAAAGATTAAAGCTTTAAAAAAATAGATCATCACTAGCAATATACGACAAGATTTCACATAATCAATGTGCACAACAAAGCCCCTATGCAGAGAGTATATTTAAACAGATAAAATTAATTGATTCTTTTTTTTCATAGAGTATAACAGGAGTTACAATGCATAATAAATCATAAGACCACATTTTGGTTTGTGCTTGCTGACCTTACATATTTGCACCATGTTTATGACTTGTAGAGAGTGCATTCCTATTCAGACAAGCCTCTAGCATCAGCTAAAAGAAATGTGTGATGTTGTTAAAACAAAATTGTTGCTTCAGACTATGAAGATGCCGTACATGAAATATGCAATGAAATGCCTCTGTGATACTGAAGGCAGAGTTCTGACTCACGTTGCCAATTTTCCTTTCAGACATGCTGAAGATCTGACAGAGTTTGGTATATAGACATATATGCAGATGGAAGTGAAACATGGGGACATCTGACCACAGGAAAATCCCAAGCCATATCCCTGCAGCCTGAGAACACAAGTAAAGGGGCACAGTAGGTGTACTCCTGCCTAATTACAGGGGAGAGCCAAATGGAAGGTTTACTTTTAGGTGTACGATGGATTTGAGTTTCTGTGTGTAGGAAATGTAGACATGTAGGTTACGTTACAGAATGATTAGCAGCAAATCAGAAAGAACTTTGGCTTTATCATCATCCCACGAATGTCATGTCCCGAATTCTCACTTGCCCCAGTTCCCATTGGAAAATGAATTTTCATCTTAAACTTGAGAAATTTATTTGCCGAACATGATAAGGAACAAGTTGCACGACATAAGAGTCAGTCAGTAACTTAATATGTGGATGCTGAGGTGCTGAGTCACTGATGAGAATCTTTATGGGTATTTTTCCTGGAGAATAGCAGACCTTAACTGCCCCTGATAGATAGACAGATATTAATATAATAAATACATATATACATGCACAGGCACACACACATATATATATATAATTTTTTTTTCTACAATATGGATTAACAAATGTTATTTTTAGTATAGCAGCTTCTGTTTCCTCCCCCAGTGTTTATAAAAATCAGAGGAGGAATTAATTTAACATGGTTTTAGTGCTATTATTTTAGGCTTCAAGCTTCAAGATCTCCTGTGTTGTTGAGCCTGTCCACCATGTTTAAACCCTTTTCAACCAAATTTTTTTAGAGCTGCCAAATCTGACACAGCCAGGGAGAAAGACAACTACAAAATGTGTCTGGCTGGGATGAGAGCCAGATTATTAACAGGATGTTTTTTGAGACTAAGTGCAAAATTCAATATCACCTATGCCTTCCATCCCCTCTCTCCCTTCTTATGCCTGGACTCTTTGAACAGATATTTGATTTTTTATGAATGTATAGCAAACAAACAGTGGCACAAAATTGAGAGACTGCCTTCACAGTTCACGTAGAGGTTCCGCTCCTGCCCATTTCTCCATTTTTTAAAAATATACTTGAATGACAAGCTGCTGATAAAAATAAATACTTTGTGACAGGGGAAGAAATATGACTTGAGGGTGCCAGTGTTGGAATAAGTATCACATAGGTCCTCCATCAAAAATGACGAATGTGGAATGGCATCTAAAACTGCACAGCTCAACAAATGACCATTATACAGCCCAAATCTGTAATTAGGACACACTGTCTCTGGTCATGTAGCTGTGTACATGGGTGAGGCTGAAATATTCTCAGTATCTGAAATTTACTGAACCTAAGCCTCGGCTTCCAGGCAGCAATGGGTTACTTTCCTAAAGGATGTCTTCCTAAATCAATTTTCTCCTTATCTGTGTTGGATTATTTTCACAGTGTGTACCTAATGCTCTGTTATTAAGCCATACCTTTTGATTTTTTGGTTTTGAATTAGTTTAAAGTAGGAAATGAGAGTTTAAAAAGATTTTCATTCTGTAGGAGTATTCTCTACATGGTAAGTGTGTTTGTGACAGTATGAGAGCATGCAAGACATCACAATTCAAAAATAATGCAAGGTGACAGAATCTTCTATTCACTATTTAGCTTTCCTTTCATAAAACAATACCTGATGATGTTACTTCCTTTGTATAAATCACCAGGAATTAGTTTATTTCCATCAGTGGGAAACAATGAATTCCTAGCAATGTGTAACATTTTCTAATCTGCTTTTTCTTCATATAATTTCTTTCCTTTTTTACACCTCCCTGTTCCCAAATCCTGAACTTTCTTCACAGTTTGTGTTTGTTTTGAAAATGCTTCCCCTTTGATCTGATGAAATTGTTTTTATAAAGTGCAATAGCTTTTTACTCCTCCAATCTTTTGCTTTGATTCTATTGTTTTAATTTTTAATGAAGATTTATTAATAGTTTTAGGGGGTTTTAGAAATTGCATTTTATCTTTTACAGAATTTGAAGAGACTTTTGTGGGATTTGCATTATTAATGCTGTTATTATCATTGCCATTATTATTAATTGTACCTGTTTACTTTTACTGGCATGCGTTTTTTCATTTAAATGATCATCTTATAAAACATTAAAACCGCATTGCAATGCATGAGTGGCAAGAAAGCCGGACAAGCTTCACTTATAGCCAGCATATCTTTAGGTGTAATCTTTTTAAAGTTACATTTGGAAAGAAATATCACCAACATTCAGATCATCTTTAAACAAAACCCTAATATTCCATATGTGGAACTAAAGCTGAGATTTCAGAGCATCGAGGCTGTAAATTGTGGAAACCAAAGGAAAGCCTGTGGAGTGATAAAAAATACTTCCAGTGGAAACCCATTAGAAAAGAAAACAGAAACATAAACAGAAATCTTGCTGACCAGTTTTTTTTTTTTTTCTTTTTACTTTCTGCCTTCTCTAGAAGTCAGGTATTGCAAAAATAGGCCAAGTATATCTTTGTGCTTTATATTTGGTCTCAGAAGCACAGTCCAAGCATCTAGCTCTAAAATCACAGTGATGTTTAGAGTACAGATATTCTACTCTCCATTTTACGTCCTGTGTTTTGTAGCAGAGGGCTTGGCTGCCCATAAAAAATATAGTTTAACTGCAGAAGCTGTACTTATTCATATAAACGCCTAATGCTTCCCTCCCACAGCCACTCGTAATTCCCTTAGCTGTGTCAATAGTATCCTGTGGCAGGAAGCTAACAAGTCCATTATACACTATGCTTGATCCTGGCAAACAATAATTAGTTTAAATTTTTAAATTAGGAGGAGGAAAGGGTAGCTAAAAAAAAAAAAAAAAAACCTAAAACAAATGCAACCAATCCCCCATCAATCTAATACTTTGTTTATTTCCTAGTAGCCAGTTCTCCTGGAGTTTATTTGGTCCATTCCATGGTCATTTCTGACTCCACACAATAAAAGCTTGTTGATGCTTAAACAATGTTTTGGTGCTCCCTCAGGAAATTCACTGTGCAAAAGTCAAGTATGACCTAAATATTATAAATAATTTGTTGTGGTGTTGGGCAACATATGTTTGGCAAAGTGCAGGAGCAATAAGCTTTGAAGTGTCTATGTGTTTTGAGAGAGGATTTTTCACAGGTGCTGAAGCTGCGTGGGTCTCAGATGTTCTTAAGCATCTAAGACAACAGAATATCTCTCCAAACCATTAAAGGTTGAAAAGCAAGTGAACAGATGTTCAGTCTTTTAATTTAATATTTCAGGCAGCTGTGTAACTTTACCCTGTTGGGGCTTTTTAAAAATTTTTTCCACCTTTTTTCCCCTCTAACATTTAAAAACTAAGCTGGGTTTAAAGTCAGGCCTGATGACAGGTTTAGAAGGCTCTGGCAGCTGTTTAAATGTTTGTGACATCTGGCTCAGAAGCCAGGACTCGTTTTTGCTGGAGCTGCTGCAGCACAATGTCCCTGTCATTTCCCCAGGCAACTTCCCCTGGTGAACAGATGAAGGTACAGGTAAAATTTTCTGGGTTTTTTTCTTTGGTTTGGTTTGGTTTTGTTTTGAGTTTTTTTCTTGGTGGGTTGGTTGGTTTGGTTTTTTTGGGTTGTTTGTTTGTTTGTTTTTGTTTGTTTTATTTGTTTTGTTTTGTTTTTTGTCATGTCTTAACTGCTTCTTAAATGTCACAATACCACCAAAGCTATGAGAAGAACCATTAGACAAGACTGGGGAGTAAACTAATTGCAAAATCCTATGGGGACAGGAGGAGGCACAGCAATCTAGAGAAGTTTCTGGGGCTCACATATTGCCTTTGAGTGAGAGAGTAACATCTGTTCCTTTTGCTTCTTCATGCTGAAGACCTATTACCAATACAGAATTCTAGACAGAACTAGGAAGAATTTTTTTTTTTTTTTTTAAAAAGACCCTCCACAGAACAAATATAGTTTATAAGAAAAGCAGAGACTTTTTACCAGGGTCTTCAGTGCTAGGTCAAGGAGCAATGGTCTAAAACTGAAAGAGGGTGGGTTTAGATTGGATATAAGGAAGAAATGAGAGAGGTGAAACAATTAAATCGATTTCCCAGAGAAGCTGTGGTTGTCCTATGATGAGGAGTGTTCATGATCAAGTTGGGTGGGGAATGGAAAGGAACCTGGAATGGGTGAGACTATAAAATTTCAACCATTTAAACCATCTTAGAAACCGAGAAGAAAAGCAAAAGCCTTTGAAGGTTTCCCTTACAAAGCATGAGACACATTTTACTTCTTTTAAGAGACTTATCACTGCACTGGTAACGAGTTGTGGCAAATTTTGCATAGGAGTCTGTCACAATATACAGATACTTTCTTTTTTAAAAAGCCTACAAGAAAACTACATCTCAAACAGCATCTCTGAGAAAACTAGCACAGAAATTCTGATTTCTGGCTGATAAATCCTTAATGCTCACTTGTTTCTGTGTTAAACACCTAAATAACTCTCAATAAGGCATGTTTCCATGTAAAAATCTCATGGCGGATTTGTAAGAAGAAGATCTGGAGACACCTGGCCCTTCTTTAAAACTCTATGGCTAAATGGAAACTACACAGTCCAGAGGAAGGATTGAAATCATCACATAAGCAATTTGCTTAAATTCTGATCTTTCAGTGCGAAATTCCTTTCTTTTCTTCAGCACTGATAAGTGCCTCACTGGAATAGATGTTGTTATAACTATGTCATCAGTTATTTTCTGGAAGGCTGTCAGGTTTCCAAGTAGTCTTTGTTCTTTTTGTTGTAACACTTTGCTAGATGACCTTATTCCAAAAGGTAGGCCATGAAACTTGTTCCTGCCCCAGGGTCAGCCAAAAGTTCAAAGTTAATATCATTCTTCATCTAATCTGACCTGTCATTAACCATCCTTCCTACTGGTGTTACTTTCAGCAGGCCTGTTGTTTTGACCATTTGCTCTCACAGCTTAGTCTTTCTGCAGTTACTGCAATTTGGGTACATCCAAATTCCGCCATTTCTCTTTCTGGCTGTTGTCATGCTGTTAGCCCGCAGCAGTTTTTTTTGCCTACATTCCCTTGTTTCCTTAGCTGCTGCTTGTTTCCTTTGCTGCTCTCTGTCACCGCCACTGTAAATTTCACAGCTGTGCATGACAGGGATGAACAATGAATGCAGATAATATATGTGTACTTCTTAAGGGATTCTGCTAACTCCATGAAGACTTCAGGGTGTTTGTGATCAGTATTCAGCAATGTTTCATACATTGTGATATCTGCTCGGCATTAAATCTTTGGCTGTGTTTGAGTTACACTGGCCATGGGACTGCCATGGCAAATATTCAAAGACCAGCCTTTCTGCAGCTGTTGCCATCTTAAGGTGGTTTCTCAGCATTTCCCATAACAGCATCACAGCACATGTAGCTCATTCCATTTGTTTATCTGGACTGGGATGCTGTGTCTGTTTTGAAAGATGAACCTCAGCTCCTGTGCTTTGCTCAAATGCTCCGAGAAGATTCTGCATGTGCTGTAGACGTCGTCCTAATTTCCTATATTACACCCACAAGAATTAATTCACACACGAGTTCAGCCAGGGATTTGCCGTTTGGTTTGGCTTTTTGTTTTCTTGGGGTAAGTTTGCTGTTTTGAAAAGCAAGAATGACCCTTGCATTTGCTGTACACGTGACAGAAAATTTGCACAGGCTGGTGGAAGCATCACTGCCCCAGTGTGAGGTGTGGGTGGGTTTCTGCTCTGGCTCAAATCCTGCTGCATGTTTTTTGGGATGGTTGGTGGGGGAGCTGTGGCTGATTTCACAGTGCGGGGCTGCACCAAACCCTGCTTGTGTGACACTGCAGCTCTGCAGGTAATCTCCTTCTGTACTCCTAAATCGGCCTCCCTCAGACATCTTTACCTACATGATTTATCAGTGACACAGAGTTTTATCTGTAAGCATGTCACTCTCAGTATTTCCTGACTCTGAACTTCATGCCTTTTGCCTCAATTTTGTTGCTTGTTTTTTTCACCGGCTGTTCTTCTTGGTAGTGGTGAGACCAGAACTGATGTCATTCATGATTTTGGGCTTGTTTCTTTGTTTGTGTTTTTATTTTTTCATGGATGACCATATTTCTAAAGCATTCCTAAAGCCTCCTCTGGACTGGGAGTCTTTGCAGTTTGTTTCGTTGATAATGTGATCTAAATCCCAGAATCTCCTGACCTAGTGAGTTCAGCAAAAATGTCTGTTTTCAAGGTCTATCCTGTTTATATGCTCACGGGGATTTTGTTCTTCTGCTTTCAGTTCTTCTCCTGTTCAATGAGGGTAAGTGGAAGGGAAGACAACTCATCGCTCCTGTCACTCTGTACTTTTTCCCTGCCCTGCTTTCTACATTACTTGCTCCATTTTTGGCTTGCACTAACACAATTACTGTCTTAGTAAAACCAAAACAGAGCTGTTCTCTGACCTGCCTGTTGTCACTCCCTCAGTGACCTGTTTCTCTGGAACATGGACGTCAATATCATTAATATAAACTCAAGCTCCATTTTAGGGTAGTAAGAAAGGCCCCTAGGCCGACTCGGCAGGCCTTGAGCTGCTATCAGACAGGAGGCACACAGCATGCTTGCTGGGGATTATAACCTAAGTACATCTTGAGAGACTGTATCAGTGTAAAAAGCTAATCCTCCTTGCCTACAGGCCACACCTGAAAGGATAACCCTGTCTCTAATGCTTAAAGCACACATAAGCACCTCCTGGAAATTAACCTGATTTAGGTTAGGGATGATCTGGTAGAGCAAATCTACATCAACTGATGTTACACGGCTCTGAAGTTTCCTTGGTCTGTAATTAACAGGATTGTCATAAGCAGGAAAAATCCATAAGTAAATGTAAGAACGTGTCTGTAAAATAAACCTGTACAATTGTGTTGGATTTCTTGCTGTTGTTTTTCTCCCAATATTCCAGCACTGCAGCACATCATGTAAGGAAAAGTTCATGCTGAGCAGGAAACCACACAGGTGGGTACGCACAAATACACATTCGCCTTCTCTGATAGTACCACTTCCAAGGCACAAACCAAATAAAGTAAAGAAAAACACTGAACAAATCATAAGGAGAGGGAAAAAAATCCCTTAAAACAACAGGATTATTATCATAGTCACCAACTTGTTATCAATTCACAAGATAGATCAATATATTTGTAACAGTGCCACCTGGTGATACCTACTGTAATATTACATTATGTTATGCTTTTGGTATCGTTCTAAAATCAATGTATTAATTTTTCTGGCTCTTGCTTGTCAGTTTGTGTTCTGAAAGCCCTTTAAAATATTCAGTTAGATTTAGGTGGCATTTCCCAGCTTTCGCAATTAAATTTTGACCTAAGAATAATAATTTTACTGTATTTCATAAGAAAAATTATTTGAAGAGATTCTAGCAATTATTTTCTAGGAGTGTCAGGGTTTTGTAATCACTCATTAGGGACTCTATGTACATTAAATAATATACAGAGCTTTTTCTATCTTGTGTAGCCTTAAATAAAAAAAAACACAGCTGAAGACTCTGAATTTATCCCAAAGGCATGTGTCCCAACTGCGCCCCTCTAGCTTCCTTAAGTCCTCAATTCAGGGCTAAGTTCCACAGTTAAGAGCCACATCGAAATTGGTAACTTTTCCAAGAAAATAGTGCAATTTTCCACAGTCATAATAAAAGCTTGAAACATAATGTGGAACTGTATGGTTCGGAAAGCCATGAATGTAATCTCAAGACAAATTAAGGGATAAGATTTCCATGAGTAATTCAGTAATTCACTGAGGTATTTGACCTTTTATTCAAAGTAAATATATGAAAAGGGCCCACTAAAATCACTTTGTTTCCTCTCTCTCCCTCTTTTTTTTTTAAAAAAAAGAAAGTGTTGGGATTTAGTTTTTCTCATTTCTTTTCAATGTTCTGTGGCAATCCGGAAGATTTCTCCCCAGCTATATTGCAAGGCAGGTATATTCAGAAAAGATTCATGTGACTCTTGGTTACCACTGGGCAGTAAGTAGAATGATGCATACACAAACGTAATCGCTAAATCCAGCAGAGTGATCCATCCGTCCATGTCTGTAGCAGAGCCCCTTTGCTTTTCCATGCGCTTTGGAGAAGGCGCTTTTTTTACAATAAACGTTTACGTAAGAACTGTTCACGTGTGAATGTTTTAGCACGCCAACAGAAGTGTTTGTATGCCAACACTTACAGACAAACACTTATTCATACAAGAAGCTCTTTCCTTCTCTTTTTTGCCCTTTTTCTACTCTTTTCTCATTTAGAACAATGAAACGAAAGTTGTCTGCAAGGCAACGATAAAACTGGTTGTTCTTTTCATATTTGCTGGTCTGAAATCTAGAACTAGTATACATGTTTAATATGAACCAGAGTCCAGGATTTAAGACTCATTATTTTCCATGGGGTTTGAATAATTTACTGGCTGATATATGTTTATTTGTCTGAATGTGACAGAAAATACAAGCTGCTGTACAGTTGTCAAATAATAAAAGGGCATTGCTGAATGGTAGAATCATGAGCCCAGTTTCTACTTGAATAATTAGGAAAATTGACACTTGAATAATTAGGAAAATTAAAACATTTATAAAAAGCAGCTTGCTACCTGCAAAAAGACAGATAAGTGTAACAAAAATTAATAAAGTCACCATGTTGAATGATGATGCCCAGTAGCAATAGTTTAAGAATTTTTATGTCACATTAGGACAGAGAGCTGTCGCAGTTCTATTCTTGATGTTCCTATTTAGCAATTTTAAAATAAACCCAAACAAAAAGCCTAAAAAAGTAAAATAGCAAATAAAAGCTAATTTTTGTAGTGCTGGGACATGAAAAAAGCCAACAATAGCACTGGTTTACTGCAAATAGATATTCAGAAATGTCAATTAGTGGTAACAGAGTCCCATGGTGATTATCCGAACAGACTTTCAGCTGCCCTTTTGGACAGAATTTTTCTGTGTGGATATATTAGCTCACACTAGGGTTGGGCGAGCTGGAAAATCCATGGACTCCACCTAATTTATGCACAAAGTTATTTACACAAAGAACAATTTGACAACTTTTGAGTACTTTATATTAAAGGTAGGGTAATGCAACTCATAGTCAGGTATGTGGGTCAACCTCTGCAGGCGTTAGTTAAACTAAGCAACACTTTTTGGACCCAAAAATATAAGCATTTGTCCATCATCATGAAATTGATTTACCAAAATATGAGCATAGATCTAGTATCGATACCCAACTGAGATGGACAAAGACTCTCTAACACCTTAGAGTTAGAAAGCGGATGTTTATTCCAGCGCTGGGCAGAAGCGTGGGATAGCTCCCTAGAACGCAACACAAAACTGCAGAACAATACAAGGTCTATTTATCTACAAAAGTTCTAAATACTCAAAATACAAATGCATATTTATAACATTGATGCCTCCCATTCCCCCCTTTGTATAGTAATTAGCTAAAAACTAATTAAGCATGCATAGTTAGTTCATTGTTTTGGGTTGGTGGTCCCGTGATTTGAGGAAAGGTAGTAAGTGATGAAGTAAAACTCATCTACCTCACTTTGACCTTTCTACTTTTCTGGGTCTTGACAATACATATTGCCCTTGGAGGACCTCCAGTTCCTCCCTTCAGTACTTTTGAATAGGTTTTCAAAT
>VZTI01004939.1:132279-152845 GCA_013397865.1 Struthidea cinerea | reverse complement strand
TCTCTCTGTGGAGAGAAAACCTGAGAAGATTTCAGAGATCCTCTGTAGGTGCGGTCTCTCCCCTCCTAGGAGCTGGTCGGCGAGGGGCCACCCCCCCGGGCCTCCGGGAAAATTCTCCTGATGTGTTCAGATGTTGTTGAAACAGTCCAGAAGAGAAGGAAAGAACAAAAAACCCAAAAATCCTAGGAAAACGAAATTCAACCCTCCATCTCTCGCTGGGAGAAAAAGAGCCGAAAAAAACCCAAGGGTACCGCAGAAACAGAGGAGCGTATCTCCGTGTCCTTGAAACAACTGCTTCGAAACGTTTTTTTTTGTTTTCTGTCCTTCTCAGGCTCGGTTTAAAGACACAGAAAAGATTGGTGGGCATAGGGTAGCGATAGGGGATACACATTATAAAGTCACCCCAAGACAGTTACCTACATCTCAAAGCTTATCCCAGGCCTAACCCTCTAACTAATTATTAACTTTCTCAATTAACTTCAGCTGGGTTTGCTTATTAAATCTATTTTAACTAATTTTATTAAAGCTAACTTATAACTAAAATCTTAATGTTTCAAATGTTTCAAACTCTATGTTTCAAAATATTGGAGCAAAACCTTTTTCACAGGAGCCTTTTTGAATCCTGGGGCTGAACTGAGCCATCATGTCAGTAGGAACTGCACCTTCATATTTCAAAAATAAAATGTGTTATTAAATCTTTGTAGAAGTAGACACTGTACTGAAATCATTACTGAGAAACCCGGTGTTGTAATGGAAGTCTTGCTGCCCATTTTAACACGGGATGTTTTCCACTAACGTGCCATCTAATTAAGTTCACATATGAGAAATGTCTTCTAAATTAGACAATTCCCCGCCCACAGAATTAACATAATTTTTTACTTCGGAGGTGAACTGAAATGAGAATAAACATTGATGCTGCTCATGTGCTCAGCTATTTCCTTGCTGAACACTATCAGGAACCCAATAATATCAAAATAAATCTGAAAAAAATTCACGCATCCAGAAGTTCCTCATTTATTTCATTCCGGAAAATGCAAAGGCTACTGTGCAGTGCTTCCCATCCTGCTTTATATCTGTTGTGACAAGGTAAGGCTGTGGCTTTTTTTTCACTTCAGCAGTTACAGTTACTATTAGATATCTCACTCTGGTGACTTGAATTACATTTGGAAAAATTATTTTCTGTAGATATGTGTGTGCATGCTTGCACAGGGGGAAATACATTTAAATGAGGAAGTATTTGCACTGATTATAGCAATAAAAATACAGAGAAGAAAAATTAAACGGCATATGACCTTGCTATGGAAGGATTATGGTGTCAAAAGGGAAGGACATGAACCACAATAAGGAAGAAAAAGGCAAGCAAATTATTATTGACAGTCTCTGTTTTATACAAAGATGCACAGACACATGTGCACACATATTGTAACTTATTTTACATCTTGTAACCAGCAAATAAAATACAAAAATACCTTTGACTGCAAAGAGAAGTCCAGAAAGCAAATGGGCTACTTGTGAGGTTGTACTTTCGGCACTTTGTACATGATTTCCACCCCCATCCTCCATAAAAACCCCAAAACAAACAAGTTTTTTTACTTTAAGGACCTCTTAATTGTGTCAAAGCTGTTGGGAGGAAGGAAGGAAGGAAGGAAGGAAGGAAGGAAGGAAGGAAGGAAGGAAGGAAGGAAGGAAGGATGGATTTCTGTCCCAAATACCTGAAGTACACACCCTGAAAAATTCACACTGAGTAAGGCTATATATTTGCAAAAGAAAGACTTGATAAAAGAGCATTTCTCTATTTGTTGCAAGGGATAGTAAAATTTTAAATACCTATAGCTCTGCATTTTCACCACTTACTATGGTAGGGAAGAACTATGTTGCCAGCTTTTTTTTCTTCTTGAGCACCAGTGTTCTTTAACATTAGAAGCATAACCCATCTGTAAGCTTTGAAGGAGGAGGAATACAGGGCACAGTCACAGGGGAAACTTATCTACCATGTCAAGCAGGTCTTTACGTCAGTTCAGGGATCAGGGACACAAACAGTGGAGATTACTTACAGCAAAAAATGACATCTCCAGAGGGACCCCTCCTTGCTTCAGAAGGCTTAATTTCAATCTATAGCCAGAGCCTGCCTAGGTGATTAAGATAAATGATGTAGCAGTCTTCAAATATTTTGTGAAAAGGTAGCTTTCATATTAAGGCTTACATCATGGTTAAACATAGAGATTTTATTGAACCAAGAATTCCAATAATACAGGTATGATATTGAAGCTGACATATACATTAGCTTTGTGTTATTGATGCTGTGGCTCCTATTTCTTTGCACCTTGAATGTAATGTGAATATCAAATATAAATTCAGCTGGCATCAAGTTTTTCAAATTGAGCACAAGTTAAAAATCTAAATCTTAATTTCGTTTTCTAGGTTTTCTATCTTTGTGAATAAGGCAGGCTGCTCTTCAGAAATACATTACATAGGAAGGTGGCTGTACTAACAATCTTTTTGGAGGCAAGAAAAGAAACCTCATTTTGCTCATGCTTCCCCAAACATGGATGGAAGCTCCTGTAATTCATAATAATCAAAATGTGATTAAAATACATCGTGTTCCCTTTAAATTCTATTTCTGCTTCAAATAGAGGCAGTATTAGAGTTAAAACCAATTTTTGTTCAAAGTTGTGTGTACTTGGAGGAAATGGAGAAATTCAGCATATGGTGCCTATGGATGGAAACAGAGCTCCTAGCACAGCCTAATAAACAGAAATGCAGGATATCAATTGTATCCTGCAATTGTTAACTGCTAAAATAATTTATCATAGAGAAATTTTGCACATGGATGTATATATATATATATATATATATGTATGTATCTATGTATGTAGGCATGCATAAAATTAGACATATAACTACATGAACTCCTGTACAGGTTTTTCCCTTTTCAGGTCTGCTACCTGTAGTGGCTAACAATAAAACAAATCAAAACAAAACAAAACAAAACAAAGCAAAACAATAAAATAAAATAAATAAAATAAAGTAAAATAAATGCATAAATTAAATTGTCCTTATGCATGCCTGACATTGTAAGACCCTAAATTTGCTAGGAATATTATTGATAATGAAGAAATTTGATTTGCTGGTGTCCTTGGTAATAAAGTAACCTTACAAGGTTTCACATAATACTTTTTCTGGTCCTAAGTCTGTATGGTCTCACCTATGGGTTATTAAAAAAAGCCCAGAATGAAAAAACAAGCTGTTTATTTAACCTCCAGAAGTGCAAGGAACTCCATTTCTATGGATAAGAATGCATGTATAATATCAGAAGCATCTTTACAAACCCTGAGGACATGTTTGTTCAAAAACAATCTTCTCCCCTTAAAAGCCTAAAGGCCACAGCTGTGTTTGATACCCACTCTACCTAGAACATCAAGCTGTGCACATTGCGTACAAGTGAGAAGCCCCTTAGTTCTCCAGGGCAAGCAAGCTTCACAATTTCAGAGTTCTTTGTCAAAGGCCACTCCAAACACTACCAGTTTAATAAGGAATAGAGTCCTAGGGTCCTGGACACCTAGAATGTCTCATTCTGTCCAGATAAAATAAAGATTCATTAAAATTACACTGAGTATTGGAAATTGATATTAAACTCTTCAACAGAGCAAAAATTTATCTGCAATTACATTTTTCCAAAAGTGCTTGTTTCCCCTTCTGTTTTAATTGTTGTTAAAAAAACAGATTAAAATTTTGTCCATGTAATTTACTTGTTACTTCGTAGGCTATATTCTCCACATGCAATCATTGTTCACATTCAGTTAGGTTTTGCAAAAATCTACTTAACATTCACATGTCGTGTTTGAAACAAGCACGTTTCAAGCACATACCTACAAATATTCTTCATTTTTCCTACATGGTTCTCCCTTGGGATAAAGGGCTCATTCATAAAGTGGAGTTTTCTATTCTGAAGAAGTGGAATCTGTTTGGTTTCTGTACTGCAAAATTTAAAATTCCTTTCTCATTACAATCTGTAATCTGACATGCTTACAAATACCCTCTCACACTCTTCCATGCACATTCCTGGTCTTCTGCTGATAGTCACATTTCCTTCCATTTACACGGCTTCGCTCACACCCTTTCACACTGAATCAGGCTATGTGCGTGGCTGATCACACTGAATGAGACCCATTCATTGCCTCTTAGACTTTTTTATTCATAACCATTGGTGTTTCTTTATTCATATTCTCTGCTTCACACATCCATCATGCATTACCTCAAGGTATTTCCAGCCTTAAAAATTTCAGACCTGATTTAGGAAAAAAAAAGAATCCGTGAAACTAATATCTTTAAGAAAAAAAGTCCACTTTCTGGATTTTCTTCTTTCTTGAGAAGAAAAATTTAATGTTTTAGCGAATTGAGAAATGTGTGGAAAAATACAGCGGGATGTTTCTTACGCTGCTCTCCAAGGGCTCTTGTAATGAATAGTTCACCCTCTGAGTACATATTGAATGAGTTGGTCCACGCACAGTACGCTGCGTTACTGAGTGTGGGTAAGAACGGCGTAGACTGACACCCAGATCTGTAATCGAGGTTATTCACTGCCATCTGAACTATCCAGCCTCTGGATATCAACAGTGACACTTGGGGGGTTCCTATGGCACTCAGAGAAACGTTTCTGAAGTGATGCATGAAGAGGGCAAGCTCGCAATGTAGTCTCAAGGCAGCGCTATTCTTATTGTTCGAGTCCATCTGTTATGTCAGAGATCGGAGATACTAAAAATGAAATCAGCCATCTCTAAATGAGGCTTATGGATATCCAACATGAGGACTTCTCTGTATCCTTGGATCTGTGAGTTTGAATTATGTCCAAAGCATTATAACTTCATTAATTTGAATCCTAAGCCCATCATGTAAACCAATTCAGCAATGTGTGAATGTCTATCACTTATAGATGCTGTTAATAAACTAGACTTGGATCCACTCACTCATTCATCATTCAGCAATACAGGCTTTAAAGGGCAACCTGAACCCTTCTTCTGTTTGCCTATCAAAGACCTATTAATACAGATCCTAGCGTACAACACCCTGAACTGAAAATTGCAACGCCTGTACTTTATAATTAAGGTGTGGAAAGTCATTGCTGTCTCTTTTTCCATTCCATTATCCTGATGGGTCATGATAATCCAGCTGCTGCAGAGTAAGTGATGCAGCACTCCCAGAGTTTGGGTCCCGGGTGAAGAAACTGGTGTTTTACTTTATCCAAGAACGTCCATGACTCGGTAATCTTGCTGAAATTATAGACAGTGCGTGCATACAAATACACCAGTCCCCTTACTCCTTCCCACTGAATGCAAGGGTTATTTGTGAACATGTGGGACTTCTGGTAAATCTTTGACAGCTTTATTCCAGTATAACTTGCTCTAGAAATTAGGATGAATTGGATTTTCTATTGAGATAGGTATTTTTCAGTTCTCAGCTGACAGAAGGGGGGTGAGGGTGTTGAGTTTTGTGTCATAAAAAATGAGTGCAATGGTGTAGATGACCTGGTTCATAAAATGTTCTGTATTCTCTTAGTGTACACAACATCATAGTTTTCTAGCAAATATACATTGTTTGATTAACATATCCTCATCTCAACTCCTCTGAAGAAAGCTTGATCCCTACCTCACACAAGTACCTCTAAATATGTTTCCAGCCTCACAGTTACAGTCTCTCTTAATCCCAAAACACTCTTTCTATCTCCTGCTCCATGTTCCAGTCTTCTTTGATACCTTATTGTTCTACCTTCCGCCTTTATTTCGTCTGCAGTTTATCTATTACTCCTCTCTTGTTACACTGATAGTTGGGAATGCAGTATGCTACTGAAAAGGAATAAATCTGTAAATATTTATTTAATTAGTTCATTTATCAGATGTTAAATACTGTATCGGTATTGTTCAGACTCTATTTATTTATATATTGATTACGCATTTCAGTACCAGGTCATCCACTGTGAACATTTTAGCAAAAAATATTTGAGTGCTGAAGGTTATGTTTCATTAACATTCAACACATTAATTCACAGAGTATCTCACTATGGAATCTAAATGAGGTTCCTACTTATAAATAGGTACAAACAGGCTGCAATTAATAGACAGATATAAATATACACACATGTATTTACAGCATTAACAAAAGAATTAATATATGTTATGTTTAATTATATATATATATATACACATGAAAAATATATTTTTACCTTTATATATATTCAATACATTTGTAATATAGTTTTATGTATGGTATATGACTACCATACAGCAATAAATTCATTACATAAATAAATTCTGTGTATATACAAATACATATTATATACGCCATGTACACACCTTATGTATGTAGCTACATATGTATATATATACACAAAACCTATCTACCTGCATGCATTCATTCATTCTAAAATGAGTATCACTCTTCTATCACTGCTAGTTAGGATTTATAGTGATAATGTTGACAGACCCTTAACAAATAAAACATGACAAGCATTGAAGTTTTGGGCAATTATACTACACCTGAGGTGGTGTAAGCTGGCACTAAGCCAGTGACTATAATCACAAAAGAACTCAAATAATCTCCCTGTGATGTTTTATTTTTGAGTGCCTTGTTGCTCTTTTGAAATGCTGTATGATACATGAAGATAAGAAAGAGAAATGGTTCTTTCCAAAAATACTGGGGGTATGGTCATGGGAATGACATTAATGTCAAAGAGTACAAAAGGCTCAAATGTCTTCTGAGCTGTAAGTTTTTTAATTACCTACAGCAGTATTAATAGATGTCACTGTAATTTATGCATTTTTCACTGTGAACTCTGCAACAGAATAGATTGTCTTACAAAGAAATGATCTTTGTTTCTTTACAGGAGAAAGTAAATTCAGACAAGAGCTCTTTTATCAGATCAAAACATCTGTGAACTTAGCAGCAATCAGGCACAATTTCTATAAATGCCCCTGTCATTCCTGTTTACAGATGACTGATCACTGCACTTTCCTAGGTAAACAGCTGTATTCTAAAATCCAGCTGTAGTCATGTCTATAAAACCCACTGATGAAATTGTGGATTAGGGCTAGGCCAAGGAAGGTATCAACCAAAATAATTAGTAAGTGCCAATTTCTTTGCTTAGTAATTAATTAATACCTAATGAATTCCTCATAGTTGTTTCCTTTAAAGCCAATTAAATGCTTGAACAGACCTTCCATGTTTAATAAACTAGTAACAATTATTAATTTATAGCATATGCATTTTTTAATAATTAACAACCACCTGTTCTTATCACCATTTTTTTATTAAACCTTTCAACAATAATTCAGTATTTAAAACGCATTTTGAGAACTTGTTTGTATCGATGTGTGTTGCTTATTTTGAACAATTTTATTCACTGTTAGTGATTTGTCAACACACATGGAATTCAATTTTAGCTGCTGGTAACAACTTATGTTGGACTTGAAATTCTATTGTCCTGCAATGTAATTATTTTGTTATCTGTAAAATATTAACATTTGGTTAAATATAGGACACGAACCTCAATGTCCTTGTTGCTGAGGGGACAGCAACTGTGCTTACCCAACTTTTCCAAGCCATTTGATGTGTATGAAAGAATATTAATCTGATCCACTTACACTTTCAAATGTAAAATTAATGATAAAATGAAAACAATGAGACTTAATTAATTTCTACTTCTTTGGATCATTTAATTAGTATGGTAATCAGAAAAAATCAATATAGATTAATATAGTAGATAATAAATGTATTTGTCTTAGAACTAACATTTTAAAAAGTTAATTTAAGAAAGAAATAGATGTGCGAAGCATGAAAATGCATACAAAATAAAGAAAATGCATACAAAATAATGAAAATGCATACAACATAATGGCATGTATTAGGGCAGATACATGACCATAGCTTCAAGTACTAGAGAATGCACACTTACTCTTTCCAGAATAAAACATCCTAGATTTGCTAGAACTAAAAATTAATGTGTAAGATGGCCTAGTTTCTGTTCTTCCTGAAGATAAAAGAGGATACTATCAAATTAATAAATAAGAATAAAACAGGTCAGCTCAGGTCCCTATCTTATTAAAATCAAATGACTTTGGATAATGTGTTTTCCTCCTTGCTAGACGATCAGTGCTGTGAGGTCTGTGATCCGTCCTCTGGAAGCAGGATCACTAACAGGAGCCCATCAGGCCGTGGCCAATCTGTTTGCAGTGAGGTTCAGGGCTGGGAACTAACCTGAGCTGACACAGGAACAGCTGCAGGTCCCAACAAGGGGATGGCATGAACAGACTGTCTCCAGCATGGACAAAAACACAGGCTTTGTGTATTTTAATCTGATGGCGTATTATTCCTCTTGTACAGACATGCAGGATAACAAATAGCAGCACACACTGGAAAGTACTTGCTGAGACACTGGATGGAGGGATGACTGGCAGAAGTTAGAGTAAAATAATTATTCAAGTTATCATTATTTTTCTTCATTTTCCCTGGCTGAACTATGTGATGCAAAAAGACTAATTGAGTTAATGCACCATCTCCAGGATTTTTGGATACTGCAGATGCCAAAGTTTGTCCTTCGTTATACAACTGAGGATTTCAAGGATGTGTCTTATGTTACAGGAACTATACTTGTGAGGCTTTCAAATCGAACATTCCTAAAAAATACTGAATTTTTTATAAGTTAGTAAATCTGTGGTTGAAGGAGATATGCTTAATTGCCAGGTTTTAAATACGTGTTGAGTACAACAGAAAGAGAATGGCCATGGCCTGAAAAAGAGTTCATTTTGCAAATTGAGCTATTCCCTCATATCTCTTTCCTTCCAATTTTTCAAGTTTAACTCTGATTTTCTTCAAACAATATTGTTGTCCTCTAACTATAAATTACTATAACTCTAATAATTATGCATATAACCTAAACTGGGACATTGTATTGTCAATGAAAAGATATAGGAACCTTCAGGAGAAAATTTGTCCCATCCAGCTTTAAAAAGGTTATCTTTAAGTGATGCTTACCCATTCTGGGCTTGATCACCCTCAATTTTCTTTATTATGTATGCAAATTAGACCAGCCTAGACAAATGACTCAGGGAACAGCATGTAACTTTCAGACATTTGTCATCAGATGAATCACCTCTCATTTGGTCCCTTTTTGTTTGCAAAAGGAGAAGGACTGGTCTTTTTGCAAGACCAGTTCAAGCAATGAATGTGCATGGAACTGTTGGACTCACTGGTCTTTCTGGATGGTTGCCTCCTCCACCTTGGAGACATGACACCTGATTGGAGAGGGTTCCCTGGGTGTCAGTGTAAATAACCTCTTCATTAGCAAGCTTTGGTTCTGCTGGACTAATGGCAAAAGGAATCAAAAGAGGCAAGTGTCCTGTTCTTCATTTCTTCTCTCCTTTGAGGAGGACAAGAGGGCAGAGAGGTTATGAAGGGCAGAAGGGGTTATGAAGGGCAAACGTCTGCATCTCTCTGATCATCCCAGAGCACACAGATAGAGGTTTTCTCAATCCATGTGGAACAATTCAAAGAAAGGAGGGTAGAAAGGACAATTTTTCCTTATCTTGTAGTGTTTTAAAACTGACTGCAAAAATAGGTCTTTGTTTTGAATGTACTGTCACTAAATAACAAACGAATAATATCCATTCAGGCAGACTTCAATCAAATCTATAAGGTATCACAGGTGCTGATTGTACATATTGAAATAAAATATTGATGGAGCAAAAGAATTAATAATTTTCATGTAATTTGTGTATATTTTTCATGCATTTTTTCCCGATGTCATTCTACAGCATGTGTCTGACGTTTCAGGAAAAGTGGGAGCATTTCAAGCAGGTATTTGTATTGTTGCATGTTTTGTAACGATTCTTCCCACTACTGTTTTTGGTACTTCATGGGAAATTGGTGCAAATCCGTTAAAAGGCGCATTGTATCCTGCAGTGGGTAGAGGTCTAACAAATCCAATTCTCAGCTTCCTACTTTGGGGAAGCCTTACTTTAAAAGTTAATCAATGGGCAATGAAAACAGCAATGAGCAGTAGGCTGGCTACAATAGGACCTCCAAGCTTTTTCCACGCTTTTGCCAATCAAAAGGAGTCAATTATTTTTCAAGTTGTGCAAAATGTCTAATGGGCTGCCTGAAAGTTGTGGAGACTGAGAGAAGCGTAAAATTAATCAAAATCCTGTTTTAAAAAATGGACAAAGAATGTTATTTTTCCTGAGTGATGAAGCTCAAAAGCATCTCTGTTTTTTAGAGCTGGGAGTTAGGAAAAATATCCTTGCAGTTATTACAGACAGAAACACTCAAAATCGTTCTTTTCTTGGCCTCTGTAGGCCACTGACTAAACTGAAATGGAAAAGTATTTTGTTGTGTCCCCTCTGGTTTCATCTCCTGATTGTCCAGGCTGAGGACCCATCCAGACAGGCTCAGGCATCACAGTTCCTTCCATACCAGGCAACAAAGAGCAGGTTTAAACACAGATCTTGTCTCAGGTTGGAGTTAAGATACAACTCTCTTGAAGCTGTAAGCTGAGGAGAGCATTTTGATCCTCCAATTTAGAGTCTAATCTCCACAGTCACTCAGGGGCAGTTCAGAAACATGGGAATGCCAAAAATCATCAGTGTTTCTTGCCTGGTGTCAATCCAAATTATAGGCTGGCATTTCAGGAGCTCAGTGGAGACTACACATGGTCTTGTCTGGGTTTCTCACACACGTGCAGACACACAAAATGTAAGAAGACTAAAGAAGGCACTCATTTATTATGTGATCTTCCCTAGCATTTTTACTGGCAAAATAAATCACAAAATATAGAACAATGCCATCTTCTCTTAAAAATGTGGTTTGAGATCCAGCACGTCAGCTTTAATCAACAGGAGGGTTGTGTATGTCTCCTGAGCATTAGCAGGAAGATAAAAATAAGTGCAATTTAATGAAATAATTAGCAAACTTCAATTTGTGTAAGAACAGAAGGCATATTTTTCTCCAAAATACTTGCCTTTTGCTAAAACTACCTGACTCTTTTAACATTTTAAATATCAAAGGCTTTTTTCCCCTTCGTTAAAAATAATCTTCTCCCTTGAAAGGATGTCCATAATGATCACAGCACAATTCATCATCATAAGAAACAACAGCTGGAAAGCACAGTTGTGCACTAAAGAGAAAACTGGGTTTAAGACCTCTTGATCATTTAATATCTTTGTTTGTTATTTTCTCTAGCATATGTTTAACTGGAATGTTTTATGATTACTCAGGAGATTTTATAGCACAGAATTTCTGCAAAGCTCTGCAGAGCACTAAGATGAAATGTGTTTCATATAAGAATATCGAATATAAGACACAGTGAAAAATAAATCACTCTCTCCTCTATTTTATCTTTTCTTCTGCATCTACCCTATTCAATTCAGGTTATTTTTTCCTCTTCTGTATCAGGTTTGTTTCTTGCAGCAGCAGTGTAAATCTGTATGAAGTTGGGTATTCTCACTTTTGTCAAAAAGAGCATGATTTAAGCTTCAAGTTTTGCTTCTTTCTTACATCACAAGAGCCAAGTGTCCTCTTAATTTGCATTGTGCTTTTAGCATGGCTTTGATTTGTCACCCATCCTCCTTCAGTACAGTAAGTTTTTTGGCTAATATTTCTTTTGGGCTATTTCAAACTTTTACTGAATGGATTATTACAAAGCGATGATGTTTTCAAAATCACTGTATGGCATGACTGCTGTGTGATGGGTCTCGAGAGACCTGTGGATGCAGTGATTTGGTAGTGCAATTGTTTTCCCATGTCACTGGACTAGAAAAAGGGTTCAGGTTTCAAATTAAGCCTGTGAAAAGTCTACCTAATGATACTCTTACCAAACCGGAGAAGCAGATGGAGAAAAATTTAGTTTTCCCTGTGTGTTGAAAATGAAAACATCTCACACCATCAGTCTTGGTGCCCCATGGGATTAGACAGTCCTGTGTCTAATGAAAAGGTGGGGCAGGTGTCTAGACTGTTGCCTTGTTTCTTTCCAATTGCCCAGGGGTTTTTCATTTTTCAGGAGAGGAACACCACCTTTCTCGGACCATAAGAAATTAAACAAACTAACCGAACCCGCAAAATGCAAGACATAGTTTCTGTGGCAACGATTCCCCTTTGACAGCTCTCAGGACCTGCCTTTGCTTCGCCAGAATTATTTACTCTTCCAGCAGCAAAGGTAGCAGAGGTGAAGCACTGCGCAAGTTGCAGAGTGATCGCTCATGATACAAAGTGTAGAAAGGCAAGTGTCAGAAAAGTTAATTAATGCAAGAAAAGAGGAAAAATAAAACATAAAAACAACATTCAGCAGACAATATTAATTAGTTATTCCATAAAGGACGGGTAAATTTATAAACACCATATTTCCTTGTTGCTGGTTTGAACATGTTGAATTATGTTTATATTTTCTTAAAAAGAATGTTTGGCAGACTCAATTTCCTGCTTTCCCCACTTACTATCAGATTAAAATACACAAAGCCTGTGTTTTCGTCCGTGCTGGAGACGGTCTGTTCATGCCATCGCCTTGTTGGGACCTGCAGCTGTTCCTGTGTCAGCTCAGGTTAGTTCCCAGCCCTGAACCTCACTGCAAACAGATTGGCCACGGCCTGATGGGCTCCTGTTAGTGATCCTGCTTCCAGAAGAGAAATTGCTGTGCTACTGCCTTTTTCTCTTTTGGGTGGGGCTCAGAGCAACACAGGCATTATCAAATTCAGGCTGATAAATTCAACAATCTGAGCCAAACTTGTTCAAGCCTAATTTCCTCTTAGTTATTAAGAGCTGCTTCAGGTACCTTTTAGAGATATTTACTTGTGATAAATTGGGTTTCATTGGTGCCTTCCAACAAGTAGGAGTCTAATTAGTGAATAATACCAGCGATGAAAACAATAATGATAGTAATTATAAAAAACACCCCACTTAAGCACGTACCTTTAGATCATTACAAAGCCATCCTCATTAAATAACAATGTTTGTTATTAAGGAAATTGCAAAGAAATTATTTGGTGAAACAACATGAAAAACACTGTGGCAATTTCAAAGTACCTCTAGCTTTACTTTTTTTTTTCAGAGTAGCACAGTGGGAGTTATGTGGCGAAGGAGTGAATTCCACATTCCCTTCACAAGCACCAACAGACCATAAAGTGGCAAATAGTGGTATGACCTTGATAACTGGTTGTTTGAGCATCATTTTTCCAAAGCCAATTAGAAGAGTATTTCATACCATACCAGTAGGACCTTTGGTTACTAGAGATATATATTCCAAAAGCTATTAGACACTCTAGCAGAAGGGAAGAAATCCTACTAGCCATGAGAGCTATGGGTAAAGGATCAACTTTTTGAGTTTTAATCATGGTTGTGGTAATAGGGGAATACAAAGTCCTGACTGATGCACTAAAACAAGGATGAATTATCGATCAAATGGCTGAAAAGCACAGTTCTAATTTGGCAGACAATTTAGGTGCCCATGAAAGTGTTTTTATAACTACCTAGTGATTTCAATCCAAATCTTTCAGTCTCAAGGCTCCTCTGAAAACTGTGTTTGGTGTAAGACGGTTATCTGGGATGCCTCATGCTCAAAGGGATCACAGTGAGGAAAGGAATGCGGTGTACAAGCTACTGGAGATTCCCATCCTTGCTGACTCTAAAGAAAAATAAGCAGAATGGCTCAGTCCAGCCCTAGGTCCTGGGACAGGTTAGGTAGGTGAGAATGATGGAGCTCTATTATCACTGTCATTAGTCTGGGATGTGGTTTTAATTTTAAAAGTGACATCGAGGCACCTACCAATTGCAGTTAGGAATGCACATCCTCTGCTTGAAATAACAACTCCTCCTCATGGAGCACAAAGGCATCATGAATGTGTATATTTGTTATTTTGTTATTTCTTTATTTAACATTCTCTTAATGAAATATGCTCACTATCCCCTCTTTGGGTCTACTTAATTTGAACAAAGTTAAAGGAAAAAGAAATACATGAAGAGTGCTGCTAAAAATAGAAAACAGCTCTCTGTTAACTCCTCTCACAGGCTGAATGTATTATACACATATAAATACGCGACAACCTCTTTCATTCACAGCACTTTGAAGTTTATTGCCAGAGGAGAATTTTTTACACGCAGATGTTTCATTCTGATTCCTGATGTTTCATCAAGCCACATTGTCTTTGGAGATACAGTTGTGATTTTTCACAGAAAACTTAATTACTATGACTATTCCAGCCTGGATTGAAAAATTAATTATGGGAGAAAATTATATATTGGTATTTAATATAATTTTTGGTGTTTCAAGACATGGAGAGAGACTGAAAAGTACTTGAAAGCTCTGTGCATAAGTCCTTGGTTGTCCTGGTTCCAGCCCTGAGAGACTGATTTCTATCATCGGCCTATTATCTTTGCAGAATATTCACTTTGCTTTTGGCATTTTGTTTATCAGATTGCTTCAGGCAAAATTAGATTACTGACCTCATCAGTTGGAGTTTTGTTTTATTCTCAATAGAAAGCAGTTAGGTCCAACTCATATGAAGGATTGGCAATGAAATCAGCACTGGAGGGATTTTATTTTTTGTTTGCTTGGGTTTGGGTTTTTCTATTATTTCCCTTTTATTTATTTTGTAAAAGAGTTTTTACTGAGCTATGGGATCTGAGTGAAAATTGTAAGCTGGGTTAAACAGGGATGAAACAATGCAGCTATTTCCTCAGAAAGAGGAGAGAAAAAATGTGCAGCTATTTCCCTTACTGTACATTAATCTGCTGTTGAAGTTTGTGTCTTTGAAAGAATACTGATTATTTTAAAAATACTGCAGGTTCTTGGGTTTGTAGTTGAGACGCTCTACATTTTTTCTGGGAAGCAAGACTTACACGTATGGAATAAATTAATGGAACTGAGAGAATTGTGAATGAGACAGTTGAAATAATTAGAACAGTGCTTCCTTATTCTCTTCTCGTGTCTACTACTGAGATACCCACATTCAAAAATATAAAAAAATACAGCTTATTTGCAGATATTGCTATATTAAACCAAATCCCACTTTCCTGTTCCTGTGAGTGTCCAGACTGGATGGTTCAGAAAGAAGCAAGAGGAAGCAAGAGCAACTGCATGATAGTATTTATCCATGCAGTCTGTTCTTCGTAACAGTCAGCCCCAAGTTGCCTTAGATCCTGAGACACCATAAGCAATCTGTGCCATCTGTATTGGCAGATAACTGTTAACAAATAAAAGGAGAGCAGGAGCAGTACCTGAAAATCAGGAAGAAAATGAAAAATCTATTATTTTTTTTCTTTTCTTATCCCTCTAACGATGGATGACAACTGAGTGCTTTCAGCATTAAATTATGCTTCATGTGCTCTCATCAAATGGAAATTCCTCTTCTGTGTATCAGCTGAAGCCGAACTGTCTCATCTAGTGCTGATGTTCCCCACCTGACATGCACATCCTACTGCAGTGGCAACAGAGACACTAATGGGCTAATCTCAGAATTTGTATCCCCTGCCTTTCTCCCAGACGTGCCAGCCAACCAACCTTCTCCTGACAGCACAAGCTGTGAGTGTAGCCTGTACAAATGAGCATAGCATGAAGACAAGTATGGAGATGGAAATGAAACTTGATGTCAAGGAGTCTTTGAATGTGACAGAACTAGCTGTGTCAGCTAGTCACCAGCCAATAAACAGCCTTCAGGTCTTCATGCTAACACAAATAACACTGAGATTTCTTATCTGTTTGTCTTATTAAGCATCAACTAATAAAAGACTCTACCATTGGCTAAATTACTTTTTGTCGTGTTCAGAATAAGGAGCCATGATCAGTGTATTCCAGCCATGGATGGAGATGAAGAGTTAAGGAGGCTGAGCTGCAATGGAAAGCAATCATTAGAAAATCTACTGAACTATGGCTTGATACTGGTGGGATGTGGGAAGCTGTGAGAGGCAAAAACTGCTTCTAAGGATGCCCCTTTCAATGTCTGTACCTGCCCTCTGATGGAGTTAATACACTGCAGCTTCTTCAGCAGCAGCAAACCTGCCTTTCCAGAGCTCAGCAGAGATCCAGCCATTTCCCATCTCTTGCCTGCTTACCAAGCCTTGTACTTAGCTCAGATATATTTAGAACTGAAACTGATTCAAGGTTATAATTAACTCAACACATTTCTACAGTTTGCACTGTTTAAATAAGCCTACCTGATATTTTCAGGTGCTTTTATGCAAAATCCACTGAAAGGTCACAGATTTTTATCCCACATCCCTAGCTGATGAACTTTGGCCTCATGGAGGCTGCATCATAGAAAATTAAAGTTGCATAAAATAATGTTGACTGATCAGACCACCACTTTTTTTCATTTGTTTGTTTTCACAAATATCTAATTAATCTTTAATTATCTAATTTTAATGGCATGAACATTGTGGAAAATAAATTTAAAATCTGAACACACAGAATCCATGGAAACCAGCTTCTAAATTCTGACATGCCAAGGAAGGAGGCCAAGAGGGCTTGGAAAGTCATCTAAGAAAACTAATTTACAAATAATTCATGCATTCAATATAAAAAATGTAGTATAGTCTAAAAACTAAAAAAAACCCCAACCATTAATTTCACATAACAAAATAAAATTTTAAGTATATCTTACAACGTGAACAGACTAAGTTTAGTTAGTAAAGAGCATTCATTTATGTAAGAATACAACATCTTTGTGACTATGTTAAATTAGTTCTTCACCTCAGCGAAGTAATTTTCCATCACTTAATCAATCTGTTCTCACAGCAATGCCTGTCCTGGGTGGTGATAGACAGAGAAATCTGTTCAAAGGCTTTGCTAGGGGAGCCCAAATATCAGAGGAGAGATTTGCTGGCACGCTGACCGTCACAGGCTGCCTTTGGCTGGCTGGGCAGGAATCTCATATGGTGGCGTCATATGGCCAGCTCACCAGGAAAGGTGAGAGTCAATGAGTTAATCCCGTGGCATCGCTGCTCAGGATAATGTCACAGCGCAGAACCTTGTCAATAAGCCGCATGAAACAACCGGAGCCAGCGTGAGGTTTGAATAACCTTGATAAAAATGTTAATTCCTGCCTCTTCAGGAAATGCTTCATTTGCTCAGTTTCATCAGTAAGACGCAGGCAAGTTTGGAAAGGTTCTTATCCTGGATGTGCCCGTTTCTCAAACTTCTGCACCAACACCAGCATTGCTGCACCAGCTGCACCAGCCCCCAGCGTGTGAAGCTGGTTGGCACTAAAAAGGAGAACTATCCAGCTGTGATTCTCTGCAAACGCCTGGGATCTTACTGGCCATAAACAAGGGCATGTGAACCTTCAGACTTGAATGCCTTTACAACTGTTCAGAACTGTCCTTGGTCAAGCCTCTTGACTTTTTTCTTGTATTTTAAATACAAGCTTCCGCTGTGAGCATTGAGACTCTGACCTCAATTTGCTTCTTGCTGTTTTCTTTTTTTTTTTCTAATGATCTTTCTCAAGTATTGTAAACTGGGGCATTCACTGAATACATTTGATTTAGATTTCAAATGCTTAGTGATTTAAAGTCAGAAAAACCATTTTACTAATTAGGTGTTCCTTTTTTCTGCTGAGAAATGTCACAGAAATGGGTAGGAACATTTTTGCTAAATATCAGAGGAGTTTTCCTGATTCAGGTTAAGGGCAAAAGTTTAACTCATAAAGTATTTGAACAAGATGTGCAAAAAAGCCACTGAGATTAGCTCAGTTGATTAGAGCGTGGTGTTAATAAAGCTGAGGCTGTGGGGTTGATCCCCATATGGGCCCATTCACTTAAGAGTTGGATTTGATGATTCTTGTGGGTTCCCTTCTGTGATTCTGTGAAAAGCAAAAGTAAGGTCTATTTTTTGCACAAAATTGTGTATTACTAAAGTACCACAAATAAGTACCACTCTCGTGATGAAAAATTCATCATTAACACAGAAGGCTTAAAAAGTGCTAAAAGTGGAAACCAGGGGTGCAAAGACAACAGGAGAGTAGTGTCGAGATTTTCAGTTCCTTATGAGAGGGAACTGAAGGAAAAGACAGATCAGAAAAAAGAAGTGAAGTGCCAGTTGATTACAGTTACACAAAGAAAGAAAAAAAATCCCTGGCACAAATATATTACGAGGTGAGCCCATTGAGTTATTCTTGTAACTGATGCTAATTCAGAATAAATTTCTTCTTGGCCAGCTCTTCAGAGCTACAGTCCTCTCTCCATGCAGAAGGCTTTGGTGGTGCTCATTGTCAGCCTTGGGACCCTAACAACCTGGTCAGCCAAGGCATGAAAAGCTCCTAGCCCACTGAAAGGCTAATCTGTGCCGCAGGGAAATTGCAGGGATTTTATTCCTTCTGTTGGCATCAACCAGATTTCTCACTGATGGATTTCCTGTGATAGACTGGTAACAGAAAGATAAAAATGGGAGATTTTTGTTAGAAAGAAGTTATACTTTAAAAGTAAAGTGAGGGGGATGCAAAAAATGCCAGAAAGAAAGAGCTGCAACTGACAGAATATGCTAGTTAAAGTTAAGAGGAAGAAAAGCAAGTTATTTGGCTAAAAAAAGGAGGAGTACAGTTCTAGTTTTATCCACTTAATTAACTTCCACCTGTCCTTTAGGAGGTTTAGAGATTTAGTATTAAAGTTAGGGAAAGTGGAAAGAAGATCTTTATCAGCAACTTCATTCAGACAGTTTTGATCAGGACACAAACAAAAAATGATCCACAGTAAGGTGGAGTCAATTTTATGGGAAAATCAATTACAAAGTTAGATTTGGATATCTTTTGAAAATAGCAAGCTTAATTTATGCATATATTTCTGCCAAGACATCTGACTGACATTGCAGGGATTAAGTCTGCTTCTCTTTTGCTTCCCTGGAACATCAGGAAAGGAACAATGATAGTATTGAGCTGCTCTTCATACAAGGAAAAGACACGTAACATACAAATGTTGAATTCTTTACGTCAGTGATATTTAACAGTATTTACTAAGCATTGACTAAACCTCAAATAATAAGTACAATCAGTATCCAATTCCTATAAAAGGAATAGTGATTAAAAAAGGGATGGAAATATCAAGGTTAGGGTCATAGTGCTATATTTTATGCCATTTCATTATAAGTTTTACAATTAGTATCCATTATTTAGGCAAGAAAGGAAGGTCTAGAAAAGTGTGTCAGTGCAGGATGTCTGTCACAAACTGTGGCATGTTAAAGGCCAATGCTGAAGTGCACAATGCCCTTAAAATCTTGTCATTAATTTTCTTCATTTCTTGAGTTTTCACCAGTATCACCTGAATATTCAGTTGAACAGACCAAGCAATTCCTTAATTAGAGTAGTACATCTAGTTTCAAGGAAAATATATTTCCAGAATTCAAAGGAAAGGAAATATATTTCCCTTCCTTCAAATGAAGACATTTGCCAAGTTTGATATGCTAATATTTGTGTTTAAATATTTGCAAACGGTTTTATGGCCATTAATAACACTGCACTTCATCCACATGCAGATCTCCCTCTGGGAAAAAAAAGCCATCTGTTCCTTTCAATGGTATTGTAATAGTGTTTATATATGGTTCTAAGGAGATCCTTTCATAAGATTAAAATCGTAGATTTGTCACAAAATGGATTTATTTCTCTTGCCATTATCAGACCTGATTATATTTTTGGCACAAAGTGAAATGGGTCTGTGCTGTTTTCTGTCGAATTTTCCAATTACAATTTTTTCACTGATAGTGCCTTGTAAATGTAAATTACATCGAATATGACCTTGTCATAATTCAGTCTTAGAGCAGAACAGCACTGATTAGAATGGCCAATTCCACAAAACAAGTTGACTCCTACTCATAAATATCATGGGAGGTGGTATAAGTATTGCTTGTTTCTCATGGTAATTTATAGCCAATTTGTGAAGAAGAAACAAAAGTTGCTGTTAAACTTCACAGAGACCACATTTACCCATGACTTAAATTTCTGAGATGGCTTCCACTTAAATAGAGTGAAAATATATAAAAAAATCACAGTGACACAGAAAATCATCATTATGTCCTTTTGCAATGCTGAGCTGTGCAGTTTTTAGAAGCCTCATTACACAGAATAAGAAATTATTGTCCTAATTTTGCAGAGGGAAATTCGGCCAGAAGTGACTGGAGTGACTGGCAGCACAGCTGGTTTTTGGCAAATCTATAATTCCGCCCATCGCCTTACCAGCCATCTCAAGCTACTGCTTCAGACCTGCTGAGCTGAACTGGCCGCAGGAGAGTTTCTACCAACCAGCCCATGAGGCAGAGCAAACCAGGTCAGGAAAGACCTCCCTCTACCACCACATGAATTTGATTCTCTTTAAGTGAAGCTGCTGCCACAGACAATACGATAATAGGTATGTGTCTTGGGGTGACTTTATAATGTGTATCCCCTATCGCTACCCTATGCCCAGCAGTCTTTTCTGTGTCTTTAAACTGAGCCTGAGAAGAACAGTAAACAAAAAACGTTTCAGAGCAGTTGTTTCAAGGACACAGAGACACACTCCTCTGCTTCTGCGGTACCCTTGTTTTTTTTTTTTCTCCCCTCAGCCAACC
>VZTI01004939.1:10293-131983 GCA_013397865.1 Struthidea cinerea | reverse complement strand
TTCTATCGGAAGATATTTTCCTCCATTTTGTCCAAACTAAGACAGTATGTATTTTAGGGCCAGCAGTTAATTTGGTTTTTCCTGAGTTTGTATCCTCTGTTTATAGCTATTTTGCACATTTCTGGCAAGTTCCAGTAAATCCCAGCATCCCCAGTCCCTGCAGACAGTGATGTTTCAGCCCACCAAAAGCTACAGATGGAGAAGGACTCCTCTCCATGCTGCAGGCTCCCGTTTGCTATGGCCAGGACGCACGTCCATACAGCTGAAAACAACCTGATTCCCTCTCTCTTGGTGCATGTGGGGCTCCTGGGGGGACACAAGACACATCAAACCGAGCTGGGACATTGACAGCCACTACGCTGAAACCTGGCAAATAATGCGTGGGCACAGCTACAGACCAGCTAGCGCTCCAAAGAACTGCTAACTCTGCACTGGAAGCCAGCAGGGTTTTTAATTCCTCTCTGGAAGGTAATTGAATTCTGAAAGTGTTTTCCTTGATAATGGAAGTTAAAATATAAATAACAAGTTTTTATGACATTTATGACAAGATGAGGTGAATGCTGAGAAGTTACATGGATCCACGGGGTACAAGTTCAAATCAAAATGTGATCCTGAAAGTCTTGGGCGACAAATTATAGGAGTCTGGGACATAATTTGTGGGAGAGTTTCCTATAAATTTTACATGTTACTCTACCCTTTGTGAGCCTTCTCTTTTCAGACATGTTTTGAGACATGATATGGGAGCAATGATTGTGTCTGGACTAAAGCAGCTGTAATTACATTGTTATGTTTTGGTTTAGCCTCACTGTTTAGTGGTTATCACTTCTCAGACCCTTCCTGTTCATTTCTTCTCTACCTCAAATCTGCTCAAAGAATATCTTCAAAATTCTATTTGCTCCTGTTTCTCTCTTCCTTGATGAAAAAGAAAGCAGAGTGGGAACCAAACATATTTAGCACAGATGCAACATAGTAGAAACTAAGCAATTTTATCTTTGGTTTAAGGTGAAGGGGAGAAAAGGAAAGGAAAAAAAAACAATAAAAAAAGAAAGTGCTGAAAGATATGCCTCTTTTGAAAACCATATTTAGATCTAAAAGTAAAACTATCATTCAGTTTTAACAATTGAATAATAATTGAGAACTCAAAAAAAAAATCTGGTTTTTGGAAGTCTGTAAACTCTCTCTGAGGACAACATATGGTGCTTAAAGCACAGTGTGACTGAATAAAGCTAATATAGATAGAATTATTTGTGTAAAAAAACCTGTCAGTGAAATACTTCCAAATCAAAGAACCAATTCCTCTGGAAAAGAATTCTATGCTCTTCTTCAGCATGGCCTGGTTCAATCTCTGGATGTTTCAGTGCTGGTACATCTCTAAGCCAAAAACAAGTACAGTGTAAATCTATTAATGCAGAGTGCCATCAGAGTAAGATGACAGGCAGAAAACATTTGAAAAATGTTACCCCTGAATTTTAAACTGCCACAACCCCCTGCCTTACATACAGCTATAAAATACTAAATTAAAAGTACATGCTTAAGCGGTAGGTGAATTGTAAAACTACTCTATGGCACAGAAAACAGCTATTTTCCCCCACCTACCCCTGTAATAGGTCGCTTGAAAACTGTGCTATGTCTCTGTGTTATGAATGGATGATGTGGGTTTAAGTCAGCTCCTGTCTGTTGCCCAAGCCTCTGGCAGCAGGCAGGCGTGTTATTGAGGTGTCCAGCACCCCAAAATCCACTCTCATCCGCAAGTTCCTTAATAATGGCTGATTTGGTCTATTATGAAATGAATTATTTATTAATAGACACAAAACTAACAGACACAAGACTTAAACCAGACTTACTACACAGGGATAAGACAAAAAGAAGATACTAGTACATACATGTGGAGTTCAAGGTACCATTAAAATTACAGCTAGCTAAGAAAGAGTACAACTTAGGATTCCATGTTTCTTACCATCCAATTCTTGATCGAAGACAAGACACATAGACGTTCTTTCCCTCAATTCCTAGAAAAGTAGCTTCAAAACTGCGTCCAGCTTTGGGGAGAAATCTTCTCACACGTTCCAGAGGAGTGTGTAAGAGACTTCTACTTCTGTGATAATTGTGTGAGTTTTTATAGGCATAAGAACCATGTCCTTTGGTCAAGAATATTTCTTTCATCTCTTCCCACATTTGCTTTCCAGACTAAGGTGTTGATTCTTAGCTGGGGGCCTGAGCTCTTTTGGTGCCAGAGACAGCCTGTGCTGGACCTGTCACCCGCCTGAGTTATCTCTTGCATATGCACCAACCATCTGAGGTAGAGAGGGGGTACACATGTCCTGCCACACTCTGGGCCAGACACAGGCACACACAAAATCCCAAACTTGCTGACAACAGTTCATGGGCTCCAACGGCATCCTTGTGCATCTTACTCTCATCATTTCATTATACATGTAATATTTCTATCTGAATTACTGAATACTGATCTATAAAGTACTATTAAACCATTTACTAGAAGCTAATCAAACACTTCACTTAAAAAAAAAATCAGTTGCCTAGTAAGCGGAATACAGGTGTGCCTGGCAAAAGGTAAAATCAACACATTTGTTACTTTTCTTTTTATTTAAACTTTCTGATATACTTTTCTGCTTTCTGAACGTAAAAATACACCATCCAAATACATTTCTGCTTTGATCAGGAAGAAATTGTGTTGATTAAACTAAAAAACTCCATGTCCAAAGTCCAGTTTAATATAAAAAAGTCTTAGTTATGCTATGTTTACATACAACCTCTGGGCCTTTTTCCTAATTTTACATCATCATAATATGCAGCCTTGTAAAAACGTAAGGAAAAACAGTTTTATTTAGCTGTGTGGCATGCCAAGCAGTGTTTTTCCAGAATTTTGAAAAAAAAAAAAAAAAAAAGAACTATCCATAAACAATCATAACATTTCTTTTGTCACTCCCTACTTGTGAGTGGAAAGCATTGAGATAGTGCAAAGGGACACAAAAAAGCCCAAACCAACCCAACCAAAAAAAAAAAAAAAAAGCCACGAAAAGGAAAAGGCACCACCAGAAATTCACCAGGTCCCTGACAAAACCTGGAAAGGAAAACTGGCACTCTGCATTCACCTGTTTCTCATCCAACATCCAACCAGGAAATGTCGTACAACAGCAGTAAAAAGTGGTCTGAGAACTTCTGGAATTGCTGTTTCACAGCATTAATGAGGAATGTAACGCTACGTTAAAAAACAAAACAAAACAAAACAAAACTGAAGTCCATAGTATATAGTCTTTCACGTAATACCTTCATGCTTACTATAATATTCCACTGGCACTGGAAATAACACAAAAGTTATTGACTCAGTAGAAAATAAAGCTTCCCAGTTCAGCATCGCAACAATATTTGGGTTTCATATATGTGCATAAAATTATTCATGTTTTCAAATAATAATAAGCTTTGTCTTATGGAAGTATTCTCCTTAATGACTCTGGGAAGCCAGTTAGGCTGCATACCAGCTTGTACTTAGCTCCAGCTAGATTGCCTACTTTAAAGTAATAGGATTACATGAAAATTGAGACAAAGTTACTTTCCTATTTCGTGTATTCATAGAACTGTGAATTAATAGCTATTAGTCCCTCTGTTTTTCTTAATGTCACTGAGAAAAGATGCCTGATCCATTCTTTCTTTTTTTTTTCCTTTAGATATCAATTTAACAGCCAGATCCTGAAATGGCATATGGGTTTGTCTATTCTACCTACCTAGCCAGCTAACAAACTAGCTTTTTGTAGGTCTAAACATGCAATTGTGAATGCTTATTATTTACAGTGTTTTGGGCTTCATACAAATAAAAGATGGCTAGCATCTCGTGGAATGGAGCTTTCTCCTCTTGTACACAAAATTTGCTAGTCTAAAAACGCCACAGAAGGTTGCCACTTACACGATTTCTTCTAGCACTTGCCAATCGTAATTAAAATAATGTTTGTGACAAAATGGTGGTTACTGAAGTGATTTGATTGTCTAATCTTGCATCCCCATAATAGTGTTGGAGAAGTGTCTCTGTAATCAGACTCATGAAAAATTTAACAGTAAGACTTTCTGCTAAGTGTTTCAGCCTGTATTGTGTACAGCTGAGGGGTTTTTTCAGCCTATGCTTTTTTGGCCTTATGGTATCTTTGACTGCTTTCTTTTTTCCATTAATCTTTCAGCAATCCAGACAGATGCACTTGTGTGCCTCTCTTAGTCTCTTGACCCTGAAACACTGATATGTTACAAAGCATAATTATGTTCTGGTTCCAAGAAACCCAGATCTTCCTGAGGCAAGACATCGAGGGCGGTTGAGCTGTGGTATGGCTGAGTCCTTAACAAGTTTCAGATGGTAAATATTTAATTACTCCCCTTTGTTGTCTTTTTTTCTGCTTTTAGCAGTATTTACACGAGTGATATTGTCATTCTAGCAGCAGGCTGTGATTAATTTGTACCAACTTTTCGGTTTTGTTTCCTTCTCAATTTGAGAATACTAGCTGCAGCCTATTAAAACGTCATATTACCAAATCTCTTTTAGCTCTCAAAAACACCCTTTGATAAAGGTATCAAATTTATTTTGTCTTTTTATGAAAACAATAATAAAGTTTACTCATAAACATGTTTTTTTTAGAAACATGGTGCTCTTACTATAATTTTTGGCATTACATTAATGGACACTATGTTCTACTTAGTCAATTTAAATAAAACCTTTTCCCTGAAAGATGTGCTAGGCAACAATCATTAAGGACAAATCCCTTGGAGGGTTTAGGAAGTGTGACGTTTTGCTGTGATTTATAGAAGTAAGTCTACAGACAAAACTGTAGACCAAACAGAAATTTAGCACTTGCAGAAGTCAGGAAAAAGTCCCCATTTTCTTTACCATGAGGTAAATGCTCCTGCTGAAGGGATGGTAGATTTTAGGAAAATGTAAGGGAGAAAATCTACATAATCTGAAGGAAGGTTATGCCTCAAGTCTTGTCCCAATATTCAGACAAACCCCAAATGGTGTGCTCTGGAAACGCCCTAAGCTGCGGTACCCTTCATAATGACAAGAAATTCATCTCATTCATCCTTAATTCCCATCCACCCCTGTTGCACTGCTTCTGCTCTTTCCCTTCTTTGCTCACATGAGCAATTAGCTATTGTATTGGGTTTGCGTGGGCTGGTTTGGGTAGCAGGGGGACTACACTGGTGGCTTGTCTGAGAAGCTGCTAGAAGCTTCCTCCATGTCCGGCAGAGCCAATCCCTGGGGGCTCTGAAGATGGACATGCTGCTGCCCAAGGCTGGGCCAATATAGAAATGCTGTTAACACCTCTGTGGTAACAGATTTGGAAAAAAAGAAAAAAAAGTATTGCACAGATGTAATTGCAGCCAGAGAAGATTGGGGTGAGAACATGTGAGAGGAACAACTCTGCAGACACCAAGGTTGGTGAAGAAGCTGCAGGAGGTGCCCCAGGCACCAGAGCCGAGGTTTCCCTGCAGCCCGTGGTGCAGACCATGGTGAGGCAGCTGTGCCCCTGCAGCCCATGGAGATCCACAGGGATGCAGAGATGAACCTACAGCCTCTGGAAGAGGCCCACGTGGAAGAAGGCAGAGGCCTGAGAGGAGGCTGTATGGAGACAGGAGCCCATGCTGGAGCAGGCTGTCCTTGGAGGACTGCATCCTGTGGAAGAGTGACCCACGCTGCAGCAGTTTGAGGGGATTGTTGCCTGTGGGATGAACCCACCATGGAGAAGTTCATGGAGAAATGTATCCTGAGGGAGGGACCCCACCATGGAGCAGGGGAATGACTCCTCCCCCTGAGCAGCGGGAGAAACCACAGGTGATGAACTGACCATTACCCCCATTCCCTGTCTCAGTTCAGTGCTGGGGAGGAGGTAGAGATGGGAAGGAGGGAGGGGTGGGGGAAGGTGTTTTTGAGCATTTATTTTACTTGTCATTATCCTGCTCTGATTTCATTGGAAATAAATTCACTTCATATCTCTAATTAGAGCATGTTTTGCCCTTGATGATATTTGATGAGTGATCTCTCCCAGTCCTTATCTCAACCCATCACCCCTTCATTAAGTTATCTCTCCCCCATCCAGCTACAGAGGGGAGTGAGAGTGGCTTTGGTGGGTGCCAGGAATCTGACCAGTGTCAAACCACTGCAGCTTTCTAGGATAACAAAGCAGCAAGAAAAGCAGCTCCCCCTGGGGAACAAACAAACCTTGTTTTCTATTTATCTGTGTACTTTGCAAATTCTCTCTGGTACAATTTCAAAATTAATCTATTTTGGTTATGATTTTCCTGATGAAAGAATGCAAGTTTAGAGTTTGTCCTTTGACAGACTTGGAATCACTTGTTTCAGATGATGAATGACTGTCATTTGTTGTCTGTTGCTGGTTCTTTTTGCAATGATTGATGCCCAAAAGCTCCCTGAACAGAATAATTTAGAAGAAAAGAGTAAAGATTCTTCAGACAAATATTTAAGCTAAAATGACAGACAGAAGTACTACAGTTAGTAAAACAAAAATAACCAAAGAAAGAAGAGGACTATGAGATGTTTTGTATTCTTTTGTCTGTGAACTATAAGATTTTAAATCTGTTATTGGTCCCATTCAATAAGGTATTTAAGCAGTACCAGAAATGCTTAAATTAAAGCACACACATGACTTACTCAGTGTTATAAAAAATCTAATCTCAAAGGATAAAAAATTTTGGCCTTTTTTTTCATCCCTGCTCCATGCTCTCTTTCAAAGGAGCTACTGTCTGGCCTCATTTTCAATCATCGGACACAATTATTGCAGTACTCTTTCTACTAAAAATAAATGGCACAGAAGAAAGGTCATAGTCTGGTGACCCATCAAGGACAAATGAAATGTTTTAAAGAGAGACCATTAACTATAATTTCTCTTATATGTTGTCTATTGGACCTCTTCAGTAAGCAAATCTTGTTATACCAGAAATCTAATCATTACCAAAGTCCCTTTGAAGCCTCAGAGAAAGTTATTAGCATAGGATTTATGGCAATTCTGAATTGCTTTCAGAAAGGTACATCACGTTTGCAGCTGGGACTCAGCGTGTAGAACAGCTGTCCTGATAGAGTCCTTGTACTAGCGTGATGACATCCTGCCAGCTCTTTAAAACATTAAAGCATCTGGTTCACATTTAATTTTTGGACTCAGATGACTTGTCTGCATCGCATTTTAGTGTAGGGTATTTCATTCATTATTTATCGTACATAGGTGTTCAAAAAAACCAGCAACTTTTTGTGTGCCACAAAACCCTCGCTGGCAGTGCGGGCTGTTTACAGGACAGCACATCAACATACATTTTTGGTAAATCAAGTAGATTAAAAAAGCAAAAGCAGTTTACTCTGAGTTTAATGAAAAAAAACTGATGGAGCAGATTAAATGCCTGAAAAATACTGAATTTCTTGCTGGAAAATTGCCATTACTGTTCTACTAGTGCTCTGACAACTTACAGCAAATATCTAAGCTGAGCACATCGCTAACTCTGAAACTCCTTTCCCCTGTCACGGGCATAATGTGATGCTAACAGCAGCCAACGCATGACAGCCTTGGTTTGTTAAAAGCGAATGATCAGCGTGAAATACTATAATTCCCTAATTTTATTTCTGAGGGCATGTATCTGGTACGAAAGAATGAGTAAAAAGCCTGTTGCCTCATCACCTGTTGCCTCATAAATCTGAAGACCATTTCCAGTTCCAATTGCATAGAAAAACATATTTGAGATAAAGTGATTCCACAAGCAAAATGGTGATGTGATGGAATTTGAGTTTTGCAAGCACCATCATTTGCATTATTTACAGATACTGACAATGCATTTGGAAGAAACAGGGGTTTGGCAAACCAGCACTTCAGCTTGTAGGAAACAGAACAACCTTATGTTAGAAGATTGGCTGAGGGGCAGCTGAAATACAAAAAATTCCTTAGCAGCAACACTTTGAGACCATCAGGTGATCCTGCCATGGCAGGGGATTGGGAACTAGATGGTCTTTAAAGTCCCTTCCCACCCCTTCTGTGATTCGAAGGTTCCATCTACAGTGAAATAATTTCTTGAAGAATCTTAAGCAAATTATTTTGTTATTTCGCTACAGCATCATAGCAAAAAGATGATTGTGTAACAACATTATATTGATTTACTAATATTCCCATGACAAGAACCCTTAAATTCCATACATGCTATGGACACCAGTTTCCCAACGTCTCCTAACATCATCAAAGACAATGACAGCGTGATCTCTTTTTTTCTCATATTATTAAAAATCATTTGAAAAACATAAAATTGCAAAACTATTGCAAAATGCCGGATGCACTTTCATTTTCCAAGTTTATGAAATGAGACGTTGTATATGTTTGATCTTCATTCCCGAGAGAACCCAGTTCAACAAAGGCTATCTGGAAGAACTCTTCCCTTTTTTGTCATGTGGTACATGAATTTCAATCATTGGGATGAGTCCAAATTACTTTACTTTGTTTTTATTCAAAACTAGAATTAAAATTAGTATCTAATTAATATAAATACATGTAATTTTATATTCAATATACGACAAATTATGATAAGCAGCAAACAATGGGAATTTTTAAGACACATTACGCATCCAAAATTTCAGGAATATGCATTTCCAGGGATACATATCTCTCCAGCTATATTGCTGTGAGCAATTAAACTGAGTATAATGTTTTAAACAGATAGTTTAAAGTTCTCAAAGGAAACAGTGTTTATGTTGGCAGAAGAAAATATAATCTGAAGGTGCAAGTCATGAATAGCCTTCACTCAGCAGTATCATATGACTGACTAGAACAGCAGAAGATCTAGATGAGGTTTTTCAAGTGTCTTCATACAATATTGAAGCCCAGCATGACTTTTGAGTCATGAACATACTTCTCAAAGGACAAAGCTCTTTTTTCTTCGGCTTTTGAGGATGGATTGCCCAGAGAATTTTCTAGTTATTTTATTCTGGCTGTAGGAAAATAAAGAAAATTTCTTTCTCCTAACTTTGATAACTTGTTTTTTAATTTAGTTTTTTGAGCCATTTAAAATTTTTACCAGGGCTCCGTGAATTAGCTCAGTTTATTAAAAACAACAAAAAAAGAAGGATATAGGAAGAGAAAAAAAAAAGCAGATGATATGGGACAAAAAAGGTGTCCAGCAACTGATTTTTGCTGTTGGATCTTCCTCTGAGGAATCCATGCAGAGTGACGCTGATGCTCTCCCTGGAACACGCCACTCTCAATTTCCTCTTTGCTCTGACAAACTAGCGTTTGAATGACTGCACGGCCTTCTTTAGGGAATGGAAGGCATTAAAAAGGAAGGAAACACTCCTACTGATTCTTCTCCAGAACAAAACAAATCAGAAAATGATTCACTTTTTAATAGAGTTCACTCTGCTCTGGACACTTTGTGAAGAATTGTTTGAAGGCCAAAGTGCCAAAGTGCTGGATGTCAAAGCAATAAAATTCCTGACAGGAGACATTACGGTGGTTGTTAATCGCCAAAGGGCTTTGCATAGGCAGCTCTTGGAAAAGACATACACAGGCAGCATCCCTGTTACTGTCATGGCATTGCTGTATAAAATTTATTGACCCTTAGTTGTTAAAAGCCCTGTGATCCAGAGCCTGTTATCTGCCTGCAGTCAGGAACAAAGCAGAGAGACGTGGTTATGCCTTTAGGCTGATCAGCTGCAAGGAAGCTGGCAGGAGCCAGAGCTCGGGAGTGATGTGTCCCCTGTGCCTGCACATCAGTGAGCAGGCTGAGTGCGCTGAGGCTGGATCCTCGGCAAGGAAAGAAAACATCTGATGCACAGGTACCTACAGCAACAGATATACTCCTTTGATGCAAACCCTGGGATTGGACATGATCCAGGATTATGTTTCCCTAGCCAAAGTGAAGATATTGCTTAATATTGAAAAAAAGAGTTATGCATAGTTACTTTGGAATAAAATAGTTCCATTGTGCTTTGATAGCTGTAATGGTAAGAACCAAAGGAAACACTACAGAGATGCATAATTCACATAAAATCTGAGATGCCATTGTTAATAATTTCACTGCCATCCCACTGCAACTGCAGAGCAAATAATATATATCTCCTGGAATTTAAAATTGTTGGTATTTGTACTGGCCTCAGAAAAATTATTCAGATGCGTAAGTCACCTTCGGTGTTCCCTCTCCTCAGCCCAATAGAGGTGCTTAGACAAGTCAGTTTTCAATTCACTTATCAGTTTTCAATTTATTTTTCCAAAAAAAAATATTAGGGGAGTTAAATCTAATCTACACAGGTAAACTTGAAAGTCAAAATGTTTAAACCTTAGGAAAATGCAACAACTATTTAACTCAACATTCTGAATTTTAAACAATTTCTTTTCTTATTTCAAAACATATCCTTCACTATTGCTGTTGGTACCATTCCTACTGTGCTGATTTATTAGTTGTTTTATGTGCCTTCTGTTTGGGACTGGAATTATCCTACATTCTAGATACCCGCTTCAAAGACAGCAAGCTCTTCCTGACTTAGCTCCTACCATGATGCTACTGAGCCTAACTTTCCTGCTTTCTGCTCTGCACACAGAAAGTAGTCTTGTTGCACATGAAATTAATAAAAAGTATCGCAGAGCTAATGGATTCCCTAATTTCTCAATTTTAGCACAGCTAGTTAGTTCAAATTTTTAAATAAAAGAAAGAAAAAACTTAGGATTTCTTTTTTTTTTCTGATAGATTTCAGATTTCTCTAGAGTTATTTTGGTGACCTCATAAAATACAGAACCTGAGGTCTATTCATTTGGATTTTCTTTCTTTTTTCCATGCTTTCCCCTCTACAATCCTTTGATCTTTGGCCAGCTCTGAAGAGCCAGCTCTGGAAAGCTGGTGGCTGATGCCATACTTTGTAAAGCTTCCCAGTGAAATGCAGAGCACACCAAGGACTATGGCAAGTTAAAAACCCACATTAAGTTGACTTTGCTTTCCCGATTGCGCCTTTACATTATGTGTCATGAAAGCGCAGTGCATTTCCTGAGAAAACAGCACTTAATGCCATGGTAAATATCCTTGGGTATCCCGCTCAGCTTCCCTGTCGAGTTCTGGTACAGCACAAATCTACTTTGATTTTAGTTTGTCAGTGTTCCACAATAGATGTCTCAGAGACAGCAAGTGATGTCAAAAGATATGAGACATCTTGTGTTTGGACAACCCAGTCATACCCCTAAAGTTTGTTGTCTAATTGCATGAAACCATAGCATAACAATATTACACTTTAAGATCTTGTTATGGATGAAAGGGAATATGGATTTTAAGTGGATCCAAGTACTTTTGGATACTTTAGGGTCTTGATAGTCAAACCAAAAGGCAATGAGCACTTGCTATTAGCCCAGTTACAGCACTGCTAAGTCACCGTCCAAATGAATAAAAAAAAAACCCTCATTAATAATATTTTTAAATTATTTAGCTATACATTCACTGTCAGGTATCTATCCTTTTTCTTCAGTGTTAAATTCACCCTTGAGGATGACCATCTGGATCCCAAAATCCATAGTACCCATCAAGGAATTTGGAGGGGAATCAACATACTAGTAGCATCACGAGGGCTTTGCTGGGAGGAATGTGATATTTATGGTGGGATTTCTTTCTCTTCAATATTGGATCTGCCCAGGGACATTTTTTTTCACGTTTTCTTCAAGCAGTTTGTTTACTTGAAGTTTTTTCCCCACTGGTTCCCAGCTACAGCTTGATGAACATCACCACTTCACTGTTACAGATACACAACAGCATCTCACAGCCCCAGCTATCAGAAAAGTTTTTTCATTCGTTCTGTAGAGACTGCACAGGTTTGCTGGATAAAGATCCACATTTGCTATGCATGGAGATAAGCTTGAACAAGGCAGGTAATAATCTTGTGACAGAAAGACAAATGCTGTCACAGCAGAAACAAGCTAAAATGAACTCTAGCCAAGGAGAGTCCCAGCAAGTCCTGAGGCCAGCACTGGTGAGTTAGTACTCAGCATGTAGCTTCATTTTTTCTGAGCTGCACCCAAGTTTTGACCAGCTTTCATTTTATCTGATCTCTCCATGGCATTTAAAATCAGATAACTGGGCTTTTGTTGCTGTAAGAGCACTTGCAGATGGAGAAACAGATAAAAAGTGGTTAAAGGCAGAGACAAATCAGGAGTGAAATGAAGGGAGAAGTACATTAAAGGGATTTTTGACACCTCCTAAAGCATGAGAAAGACTCAAGCATTTATCCAGTTTAGTTCCCAAGCCATGTGGATACGTATTTATACATATGCACATGAAAAATACATACATATACTTGTAGGTTTGTGACAAACCTACTGCATGTACTTTGAAGAAAAAAGAGAGTTTATTTTCTGAACTGGAGGACTGTTCACTTATGACCCAGTTGTATTTCCCCAAACTAGATCACCAAAGGAACCAAACGCACAAAACCACGCAGCAAACAACAGATATGAATGAACACAGAGAAGGCAGGTGGGGAACATTGCCAGTTGCCTATCTGGAATTAGTTTGCTGTGGATCTGGAAATTTCACTGAAAGGGTGGTTAAACATTGGAACAGGTTGTCCAGGGAGGTGGTGGAGTCACCATCCCTGGAAGTGTTGAAGAAGTGACTTGATGTAGCACTCAGTGCTATGGTTTAGTTGAGAAGGAGGTGTTTGGTCAAAAGTTGGACTCAATGATCTCAGAAGTCTTTTCCAACCTTAGTAATTCTTTGATTCCATGGTTAAAATAGTGATAGTGGATGCACTCCTGTTCAGTTGTCCACTGTTCTAGGAATATTCTAGTTTGTGTCTCAGAACTGGCTAAATTGCCCATCATTCTGTTACTAAATACATGTACGCAGCTCCAAAATTATACCCTACAGCAGCTGCAGGTTCATTTACCACTACATCACCAGTGTTAGGTAATGTCTTACTGCACCACTGAATTCAAAGGATAACCCTGTGACAAACAGAAACCAATTTAAAACCTCACCTTTACTGGGAGTTTTTACCAGCATAATTACAGAAAAACAATCTAAATATTTTAAATATGAATTTTTACTTTTTCCCAAACATTCCTGCCTCCCACTTAGTTACAGTAATCAGGTATTTATGTATTAAGGCACATGGGGTTTACAAGGGATGGAAGATATTATAACCCATGGAGGACAAGCCTTGGGTACTCTCAGAGAAATTATAGGGAATTTGTAGGGAAGTGGATATCAGTAGGAAAAATCTTTGCCCAAATAGATCGTCTTTGTTGTGGCAGACCCAACTGCACCGATTGGTGTGGTTGTTACTACAAGAAGCTCTCTCCTGTACTTCTTCTTACTCAGTGCATCACTGGTTTTTATCCCTATTTCCAAAATGAATTTATGCCATTGTCTTAAGGCACACAGCCTGTAAAAAAGGTGACAGGAGACACACAAGATTATGAAATAATATAATTAAGGTCCTGGACAGTGATGTATAATTTCAAAGAAAGCCAGAACTCTGAAGTGAAAGCCCAGAAGGATCCTGAACATAAACTCCTAATTTTTATGGACTTGTTTGCTTGAGTACTCGATGCTGGGCTTTTTTGCTTCAAATTTTGTGAATTAATTTGGCTTTCCTCATAATACTTCCACCACATGTACTGGAAAATAAATGTTTCACGTGAGTTGGTTTACCTGCAAACTAAAATTTCTTCTGCTGGCAGATGAAAGCCATTATTTACGGCAGACTAATATCTGTAACACTATAACTAGTGTTTTCTCTATAAAGCTTACAATACAAGAGAGTAAAGCTATTTTTATGTGAATTACAGCTTTAGAATAGATTTAAATACTAAAGGTATTTTTCTGTATGTAATTATCTGTGAGGATAAACTAAAACCAAAATCTAAATTGACTTAGACACCCATAAGGGGCCATGCAAAGAGCTTGTAACTACAGAAATAGGACAAAAGTCAATCAAAGATTGACAATACTTCTTGACAGCCCAAATTTTCATTACATTCTTTTCCAAGGCCTTTCCATTATTAAAAGCCTACTACGCATACTAAATTATTAAAAAGTGCTATTTTAACAAGAGAGACAGTAATTATGTTAATACTTCACATAGAAACTTCTCAACATTAATTGTCAAAAAAAGTGCAAACAATAAAGTACATGTAAAGGCACCTCAAGTTCCAGAAGATTATGAATTTCTCATGAATAAAGCTCTTTTTTTTCTGTGCAAATTAAAAATGTCCAACTAATCTCTATATCACTGTACTTACGGTAACCACGTGACATGTCCTCTGTTAAGTCTAAGGATTTGCCTCTGTGCTGTTCAGACTCTATCGCACATTTTGGCAGAGACCTCCTTAATTCAGGTTTTGAGTTGCAAACAAAGTTGTACTCACTGAAACTACAGTTCCCCGTAGAGGTAACATATAAGCAAGGTATTTTGTGAGTGTGGGAAGATGTTATTTTACCTCTCTTTTAAAATAAATTCTGCAAACATTAAATAATTATGATAATAATAATGCCTAATAATTAGGCAGATAAAATGGCATCAGAATCACTGCATTTACACAGGCTCCTCTGTAGCACCGTTGCTGTAACTGAACAAGGATGGACCTAAGCTTCCCTAAGGTTCTAATACTTTAGAATATTTCCAGGACATTAGTGTTTTTGTTCTCATCTGACTTCCCAGCACAAGTCCATCCATTTTATCTTCTGACTGAGACACCTGGGGAAAAAATACCAAAACAACAAACCACACACACTCACAAAAGATGACAGGTCTCATATGCATAAAAAACACCACTGTGTTACAATAAACACCATCTTTGGATCACCCTTTTCCACCACTCTTGAGCCCCGCTCCTCACTTGGCAAGGTTATTTAAAAGGGGCTTAAGGTACTGCTCTTTCCCTGAGGTGGCACAAAGAAGAACTCAACAAAAGTTCCCAGGAGATTAAAAACCCCAGACTTCACTGACAAACTTAGAAGATCGTGAGTTTGGCAAAATTTTGAACAAAACCTTCAATCAAAACAAAGCCTTTCACAAAGCATTGACTTAGCAAACCGTGACCCATTCAACCTTAAACTACCCAGATTTAAAGAAGAAATTATAAGTAGAAAAGGAAAGAGAAAAAGAGAGAGAGGAAAGCAAAATATAGCTACCACCTTGGATCCTAGCATGGTGTCAGCTGCCATAAAATCCGAGAACCATAGGGACACCTGCAAGTCTTGCGCAATGGATTTTGTCTTCTCTGGCCTCCTGTGGCCACCCCTTCCCCCCAGGAGAGCCTTCTGGTCATCCAGCTGCTCTGGGGTTAGACTGGGGCTCCAGGGATGGGCTGTGGGGCACTGCTTCCAGTGTGCCAGTGATGNTTATTTAAAAGGGGCTTAAGGTACTGCTCTTTCCCTGAGGTGGCACAAAGAAGAACTCAACAAAAGTTCCCAGGAGATTAAAAACCCCAGACTTCACTGACAAACTTAGAAGATCGTGAGTTTGGCAAAATTTTGAACAAAACCTTCAATCAAAACAAAGCCTTTCACAAAGCATTGACTTAGCAAACCGTGACCCATTCAACCTTAAACTACCCAGATTTAAAGAAGAAATTATGAGTAGAAAAGGAAAGAGAAAAAGAGAGAGAGGAAAGCAAAATATAGCTACCACCTTGGATCCTAGCATGGTGTCAGCTGCCATAAAATCCGAGAACCATAGGGACACCTGCAAGTCTTGCGCAATGGATTTTGTCTTCTCTGGCCTCCTGTGGCCACCCCTTCCCCCCAGGAGAGCCTTCTGGTCATCCAGCTGCTCTGGGGTTAGACTGGGGCTCCAGGGATGGGCTGTGGGGCACTGCTTCCAGTGTGCCAGTGATGGACAGCAGTTCTGGGCTGGACTCCAGACTCCAAGGGGATGTGGGGTGTGGAGCAGTCTGTGGTCCCCCTGCTGCAGAGCTTGCCCTGCCCCCTCCCACACACACACTTGGGTTTTTGAGCCAGTAATCCTTTTCTCCAGTCTCTCACATCATATGTAGTACAATCCACCATACCTTTGCTCAGCAACTGAACATTTTCCTATTTGGAATATGAAACACAAATCACGCTTATTGCCAAAAAGGCTTGATGTCTCCGTGTGTTCTGCTAAACATAAACTAGAACCCCAGCTATCATACTTTTATGGATGTATCTGAAAAGATGAGTTCTAGAGCCTAGTGTGTAACACAGTATCTTGTTATTGTGAGTAATAGTCTACATTTACTCTTTTATATTCTACAGGAAAAGAAAAAAATTTCTTATATTTGTGATATACAAATTATATACACTTAAAAAAAATGCTTAAAACATGTGCAGTTCTAAAATACCTGATACAAAATTCTTATCAAGAATGCGTGTAGGTTAATACTGCATAAGGAATCCTGCAGACTATATTGGTGAGATTTTATAAGAAAATTATGAGCAGAAACAACTACATTCTGGCAGATTAGTATTTGGTGGCAGATTAATAAACAAAGAATTATCTTACCAATAGATATTTTGTAATGTATCTATATATGCACACATATGTGAAGACTGCTTATATTTATTTGTTCATGGAGAAGCTCCAAACACTGGAGCACTTTAATAAAACAGGAACAAACTGGCAGTGGGAGCTTTTAATTAACAGAGCAAGCAGCAGCTTAACAAGTATTCCAAAACCTGTACAGCTCCATGTTCTTAAATCTAATTTACATACACTTTTGAGTATATACCTTATTATGTACCCTTTGAGTGCTTAAATGCTTAAAACACTTTGAACAGGCCGTAGCAGCACTTTGCCAAATATTTTAGCTGTAAGTAGTGTTATGTAATTGGACTTCAACTATTTGATTAAATGAACTAAATAATACTAGAAAAGCAGAAATTGAAATAGGGTCTGTGTGTTTTTCCAGACTGGGGCTGCTGAGTGCCAGCATGGCAGTGTTCATACTTTTATTTGTCTTCCCTTAATGACAGCAGCAAGAGATACACTGTTAGGAGCTGCTTTTATAGTGTGACTAACAAAAGAATCGGTGCCTTCTCTCTTGTATAGCAATTCTTTCCTTGCAAAGGAAACTCGGGGTATATTCCCTTTAAAAAAAGTTCAGTGGGTTTTCCCTCTTCCCTGGATGGTAAACACAGAGTACATTTACTAAGAATCAAGTATATGCACAGCCTCTGGGGTGCCACTGTCTCACAGCTGGCTTGGAGGGTTGGTGGAGTCATGGAGATGTATCCGCACATCAATACACTACAGCAATACTGCATTTATTTGGTTTTTTAGGAAACATTGTCCTGTGAAAAAACGTTGCCTCTCTTTGCCTCCTAAAATTCTCATTGATTGGGACATATACCAATACACAGGCAAGATGGACAAGTGTGGCTTCTGTCATGAATACTGGAGTACGAGAATTAAAAACCACGCATCTGGACGCGAGTAGGTAAACAAAACACCCTAGTCCAAGAAGTGCAAGCATGCCAGTCACTGAATGCCAGGTGCAGCTTTCAACTTACAGAGTATTTTCATGGGGAACACTGTGCTGCCAGCTCACTGATACTACCTAGGAACTGGGCACGTGCCTATTTGTTACCTGTGTGCAAGTTACTCTTATGTCCTAAATATATGCTTGTACATTTATAAATCAGAGAATTACAGAATTGGTCTGGACCTTCCAGACCATCTAGTTCCAACCTCCCTGCCTTGGGCAGGGACACCTTCAACTAGACCAGGTTTCTCAAAGCTCCATTCAACTTGGCCTTGTACAACTTCAGGGGCATAGACAGCTTCTCTGGGCAACCACTGCCTCACCACTGTCATAGTGAAAAATTTCTTCCTAATAGCTAATCTAAACTTGTCCTCTTTCAGTTTAAAGCCATTACCCTTTTTCCTGTAACTATATGCCCACTTAAAACTTCTCTCTGAATCTCTCTTTAGTCCCCTTTAGATGATGGAAGGTGCTATAATATGTCCTGGAAGCTTTCGATCCCTGCATACTAAGTATATAGAATCCAGTGAAAGATTCCTTATATTAAAATCTACCACATTATGACACAAAATCTGAGTTTGACTTTACCTTGCTCCTGCAAATTGGCTTTGATGCATCATTTACCTGTTATTTACACTCATTTATTTTTTTAGATGTCTGCAGCATGCAATTAAAATGAGTGAAAGAGGAACTCTAGAGTACCTGTGATTTATTCACTAATAGATTGAAACATTTAATGCAATATTTAGTCCGTTATTAAGCAGAATATTAGCCAGAGTTAACACATGGAACTAAAATTCTTGGATCAAAACCTACTAGAAATGCTGTGTGGTTTCAATTTTTGTTCCACACCTGATTCAAGAACAGTAGTGAAAGCCACCCTCTATCAACTAGCTCATTATTTCATCCCTTATTATCCAGCAACCATTATTTCATCCCTTAAAAGGGAAAATTGAGCTGCAGACAGCAGCAAGGGTGGGGAACCCCAAGGTAATGAAAATAAAGCGAGTCAGGCTGCATGAGTGTAAATCTGCGATTCAGACGTTGTTTCCTAGCACAGACTTTCCCATGACAGTTTCTGTAAAGCCAAAGGAAGATTCCGTGCTAGAGCCTCTGCAAGCCACAAAAGGCAGCATCCCTCCTCTGGGTCTCGCTGAACCTCGGCTCCATCAAGCTGGTGTGTGCATCAGAACTAATCATCACTTCACTAGAAATAAAAGAGAGACAGACTCGAGCAGTGGAAGAACAACTTGCGATGACATTCAGACCAGAAAGCATAATTATACAAAGATCAGAAAGCATAACGATACAAGTTTATGATTCTTTAGAAAATTCATCTGAGTAGTCCCAGGTGAAAGTTAGGGAAAGGCTGAAGGCTTCATTTTAGAGACAACAACCTGTGTGCACTGATCCCTACAGTGATAATGAGAAAAGGGACAACAAAGGCATGTGATATATGTGAAAAACACTAAATGGCACCCAGAGAACAATAGAAATCAAAACCGGGGTGAGGGCAAGGGCTGACTTTGACCATGTAACACTGAGAAAGAAAAAGGAAGAGCACTAAATGGAAACATTTGTGGTTTTCTGTAAAGAGATTCAAATTGCTAACATGAACACCAGCTTTCACTAAGGGTTGCAATGTGTCCAAAAGCAGATCAAATGAAGATGTGAACCCCCAAACATCAAGCTGGTTTTGAAGTCATTTCACTTCCCTCCTCTACAAAGTTTTCTTCAAAAATCCACATTTTCATACCGAGCTACTGCTGTGTTTTCCATTTCTCAGAAGCAAAACACAGTACTCCAGATCCCTTAAAAAGGCATTTTTGTATTTATATAAGTTGGTTTTAAAGCAATAAATTTCTTTTCCTTCACCGTTCACAAACCCAGTGGGAACCAGAGCCACAAAGCTGCCTTTTGTCACTGAAAAGATGCCTTGAGGAACTTCTGCGCTGCTGCCACAGCCTCTGTGACAGATTTGAGATCCCAAAACCAGAGCTATAACATTGTGCCTTTGCATTCAGGACATCAGGAGTAGGAATTTCACAGGCAGTTGATTTAATTCTGAAGACAGGTGCTGAAGATCTGCTTGCTTTAAAGGCTGAGTTTCCCACCAGGGTCACCACCTGTAACTCCATTGTGGTTCGAGTATTGAGTATTTTCCTCCATGGTGGATGCTTTGCTGACAAGCTTTTCTTCAAAACCTTAGTGAAGTACACCCCAATTACTATTTGGAATGTAATTGCTAAGGTAGCATGGTTTGTGACATAACTATAATGTTCTCAGTGTCTGAAAAATAACACATCTCTCTAAAAAGATAAACCTGAGTTGAACCAAGCATGTGAAAAATATGAGGCTTTTTTCTCCTAAACACAGTGATTACTTTCTTCCTCAGGATAGAGTTTTGTTAACTAAATGCATGTATATCTCCCAAACAGCCAGGCTGCATTGCTTCCTTGTTTAAATTTTCGTTATTTTTCATTAAATATTAAAAGGATTGCCTCATTTATAATTTCTTCAGACATTTGTTCCCTCTGCAAAATCCCCAATATATTTTTTAGTCTTTTACTATTTAAAAAAAAAAAAAAAGTATAATAATTTCATGATAGAATGCTGTTTTCACATAATAAACCACATTTCATAGCTTAGCAGAATTGGCAGGGTGAACATTGTCAAGTGTGATCCATCCCAGTTAACTCAACATAATACGAAATTCCATTAGGGAAAGACACAGCCTAAAGTGAGGACACCTAAATCATACTCAGAGTCTCCAAGACAAGACTCATTTATGACATTCTGGCTTAGCAAAGGCTCTTTTGAACACTAGTGAAAAGGCTGGAAGTTTTTGTAGGATTTTGTTGAGTCAAAGGAAGAGATTTAAAGTTTTCGAGATAGGAGATAAAAGTTGGTAGGTTTTGTAAAGAGCCTTCTGAGAGGAAGTTTGCCAATGTAACTGGATTTTTTATTTTCTTTTATTTTATTTGAAGCTTCTGAAGGAGGAAGTGCTTATCTTGAGGGGCTCATGTACACACTCCTAGAAATCTCTCACAGGTAATTATTCTTTCCTATTGCTATATGTTTGTAGAAATACATTAACTTTCCCTATTCTCTTTGCACTGCAACTTAGACTGGCTTAATAAAAAATCCCTTCTGCTGGGTTGTAACACTTGATAAACTTTATTTCCCCCAACAGCCATCACCTGATAATTCCTTAGAAAATTTTATAAATGTAGACTTACAAAATATACCGAGGAACAGAAGCTCTAAAGAGTCCCTAATCCTCAATTTCTAAAAGTTTAAGTGATCTTCTATTAATTCATATTACAATACTCCAACCAGGCAAGAATGCAGGGAGCTTGTAGCTACAGTGTTTGCCTTACAAACACCTCTTGAGGTTTCCCACTGACTAAACTACTGGTGCTACACCTGCTGCACAACAGTGGCAGGTTCAGATGACCCAATATTAATCGCAGCCCAATTAAAGAAGTCTGGGTTAAATTTCAGAGGGTTATTGCAAACCAAGTCACACATTGTATACACAGGGTATATACAATGCAGGCACCTGGCTTCTGTATGCTTTTCTCTAGGAATACAGACTAGACATGTACAAGAACTCAAGAATTCATTTTTCCATCAGAGCATCCACACATCAACAGGCATGGGTATCTTTACATGCATAGGAACACACAAACCACATGCTTTTCTTCTTCTCCAACAACACTACTCTGGCATCTTTATGTAACAAGAATTATCTATCATCTAGAGCCCTTCAGAAAGGTTAAGAAGCAGGGGGTTTTGCCTTGGAATTCACAAGCATTGGAGAGTTTCCCCATATAACAAGAAATCTTGCAGTCTGCGCACCTTGAGTCAAAGCATATATTTCATCACCTTTTTGGTAACCAGTGAAATAAAGAAAACATAAATTACCTCATGAGAAAAATCTTCAGCAATATTTCATTATGTATGACACATAGTTACTTAAAGCAGACATCTGTACAGAAAAGCAACTGTCAGTGACTTATAATAAGAATTTTCTTATGTTGATAAAAGTGTTTCAGAGGATTTCATAATACTGGCGTTTATTTTGACCGAATTAAATTTAGGAGCTTCATGTACGTTGACAAACACTGAAACACAAGTATCTGTGCATTGAGTATCAATTAATGACCAGATAAATGTTACTTTCCACTTTTGATGTGAAAATTTCATCTTCTCTCTGTGCCGTTGTAACAGATCATTGCAGGTGCCCACGCAAGCAGTGCAGTCTATTTATTGCGAGTAACAGTGCTAACTCCTTTCCCTCTCTCTGGTTTGCAGATACAGACTCTTCTCCCAAAATAAGGAATTTGGCTAACTTTATATGGTGAAAGGCTCTTACTGAAGGACGTTGCAGTACAGTGTGCACAGGTGTTGGCTTAAGCAGCCAGTTCAATTCGGTACGCAGTTCTTGGACTGGCTCATTGATCTGATCAGCTCTCGATCAGCTCATACTGAGAACATTTCTGCAGTCTATAAACATAAGTGAACTCTTTACTTTGCAATAGCCACAAAGTAAATCTATTTCAGAAAATGTACTTCCATCTCCAGACACTGTCTATTCACCTGGAATATATAAAGAATCAATAAAAACCATGTCCCAGACAAGGTCCTAGCACTTCTGTAAATATGGGATTTTCTGCTCTCATGAGTCTCCACCTGGAGTACTACGTGCAGCTCTGGGGTCCCTCAGCACAAGACAGACATGGACTTGTTAAAGTAGGGCCAGAGGAGGCCCACAAGAATGGTCAGAGGGCTGCAGCACCTCTGCTGTGAAGACACGCTGAGACATTGGGGCTGTTCAGCCTGGGGAAGAATAAAGCTCCAGGGAGACCATTTATCAGCCTTTCAAGAGATGAGAGACTTCTTAGCAAAGTCTGAAGTTACAGGACAAGGAGCAACTGTTTTAAACTGAAAGAGGGTAGATTTAGACTGGCTGTAAGGAACATATTTTTCATTATGAGCACAGTGGGATACAGGTGGAACAGGTTGCCTCGAGAAGCTGTGGATGCCCTATAATTGTTAATGTTCAACGACAGCTGAACGGGGTTTTGAGCAATCTGATGTGGGGAAATATATCCCTGCCCATGGCAGAGGGTGGAAATAGACAATCTCTAAGGTGTCCTTCACACCCCGACCCTTCACTCTAATACTTGTTATGTGAGAAGTGCAATGGCAACATTTTTCCAAAAGGCAGTAAAACCAAATACTTTTTTTGCCTTTTAGCTGTTGGCTGTGTGCTCTCTTAGCTTTTTCTACAGATACTTATGGATTCCTAAAAACATTATTAGTGCAATTAATGAGAACAGGATAACACTCTTATTATTCAGTTTTGATTGTTGTGGGGGTTTCTTTGTTACCATTTAAAAATATTTCTTACTCTTCGTTGTTTTTATATAATCCAAATCTTGACTTGCATTCAATAATTTGCTGTACAGTTTCCTGTCAAAAAGATATTTATTAATGCTGATCTCTGATCAATTGCAGGACCTGAGCACCAAGCCTGTAAACAGAAGCATTGTTCTGCCAATCTGGATGGCTTTTAACCTGGATATGTATTTCATCACGTTCTGGTCATTAAATCGTCTTTCAAGTAAAAGATGCTTTTTCGCTGGTGAGGGACAAGGCTTTAATTAGAACATTAAGATAGTTACTCTACACTTTCCTTGTGCTGGAAAGTACTTTAAAAAATGAACTCAGGCTACTTAGTGACAATAACACTTTTTTTTTCAGCCTTCCTATTGTTTTTTAGTTTTCAAAATCTGTTTTAATCATTTTTCATGTGTTGTTTCTGTTGCTTCCTCAAAGCCAGCACCATTTTGATTATTGAAACAGGCCATTTTCTCTTTCTGGCTCTCTGGCAAATCAGAGCTGAGTACACATTCCCACCACTAGTTTTTTTCTCTTTGGAAAGCAATAGCACTTAAAAAAAATGAACTGTACATTTAACATCATTAAGTAAGCATAAGCAAAATAAATTAAGGCAAATTACAAATGGCAGATATCTTTCAAACTTGGTTTTTTACCACTGCTGAAAAACAACATACAGAATCCCATCCAACCTGGACTTGAACACTTCCAGGGGTGGGAAGGAAGAAGACTAAGTCACCTTGAGTAATTTTTTTTCTTCATACCATCAGAAAACCATACCCATGAACCCACTCTCTTTTATCTTCAGGGCTATTTACGTGCAAGACACAAAAATAAACTATGAAAAAAACCAAAACAAAACAAAACAAGAAATAAAAGTAGACCATTCCTATAGATAAAAAAACAGCCAGTGGCTGGTAGCCTGGAAGATAAGGAAATTGTGGCAGATGCAGCTTAGAATCCTTACACTGCTAAGCAATGCTTTAGTTTCCCCAAACTAACCTCAGTTACCAGGTGATATTGAACAGTTATCGATGATTGGCAGGTAAAGTTTTTTCTTTAAACTGCAAATGAAAACCCTTAAGTTAATAACAGCAGTTTTGGTATGTTCCAAAGAGCTGGTGATTATTGCATTGTTGAGTGGAATACTTATTCTTTATTCCTCGGAGTGTAACTGCAGGGCACTTGTATCAGAACATGCATTTTTGCAGACAAGAGTAACGTACATCAAACGACATACGGCTTGAGGACAGTCAACTGGAAAGCAACACAAACTACTTGGGCTTTAAACCCCAAAATACTTAACCGAGCGCTAGAGTTGGTGTAAAAGGGATCCTCTAGCAAGACTGTATAATTTTTTTAGTGTTTACTTAAGGTGTTTTCTGCTCCTTGGAATTAATGTGATTTTAGAATACAATAGTTCACTCCATACAGAGAAGGACAAACAACGCTCTGCTAAAATATTTTTGTACCAAATTTATCATTTTGAAGATCTGGATAAATTTCAGTCTTTAAATAAATCTTTGCCTGAAAAATACATGACATTCTACAAATTTGCCTGCCCAGGTACTAAATCATCAAAACTTGTAAGCACCATCAATTATTCACAGCGACTGTGGTACAAGCATGGATGCCTGAAGTTGTGAATTTATGGCATAAATTCACCCAGCTAAGAAGCTTTGAAAGAACAATAAACTTCAGTGTGTTTTGTTGGGAGATTGCAGTGGGGGCTTGAACAGCTCTTTACTGGCATCTGGATTTCCAAACAAGACCATCCATACCAGCTCACAGTCAAATTCAGATCTATTTGGGAACAGAATAATCTGCTAGAAATAAGCATTTTCTTGCATCAGAGCAGTGGTCAAATCACACCAGGTACATATAATTCAGCTGTCCAATTCTTTCTGCCATGCTTCAAGGCAAATTCTGTCTACACAGATCCTTATTCACAAAGTACATACATACACACAACTTTAATCGCCAAAATGGGCTTTGGCAGGAATGTTTTGGCCTTCACAAATTAGGCTGCATAGACTCCGATGATTTTGTTATTCAACAAAAAATTCTATGTAGAATTGTAGAATTATTCAGCTTGGAGAAGACCTTCGAAGATAATTGAGCCCAATATCAAAAGCATCCTAGAGAATTAGGCAAAACAGCTGAGAAAATTCCACCAATAAATGATAGACCAATGTTTATGAAACCGCTGCACTAAGCACAGCACATGGTTTACACCATCTCACATATACCAGAGTGCTAAAATTTTAACAATATTAAAACTTTAATAGCTTTTTGGTTAGTACTGTATGAAAGGGTGAATTGGCACAGTTCTTAATTTTTCACTCCTTTCCAGGCGTATCTTCAGCACAACAAGACAACAGTACAGAGAGCCTGTCTAACCAGACACTTTGCTGACATTCACATCCATTTATCCCAAAAGGAACATTGCATTTCCTCAGGACGTTCCCATTAAAGAGAGGAGTGCATAGCCATGCTAAAGACCTCAAGTTTGCCATGTACATGATGTACTAGCTCCCAAATAAATGAGAAACATTTTGGGCAGGAAAAACCCAGCTTTTTTTTTGCCTTGGTACGAAAATTTAGATGCCTTGTTAATTGTCTTAAAAATGTCTCCTGATATTTAAAATGCATATGTATATTTTTACTGCTAATCAATTTTATTTTATATATGTTATGAATCCTTAACTCTGCAAGTGATTTTGCAGTCAGCATTTTTAAGTATTTCCTGTACCCATGGAAATACCTTTATCCAGAATATTTGACTAGTACTTAAATTCTGCAGACAGCTCAAAGAATCTTTTTAAACTATATTTCAAAGAACATAATCCCTAATATGACATGGAATGCTGTTAATTCATATTTAAGCAAAGCAGAGGATATGTAAACAAACCTATTTAAATAAACCTATTTAATCTATTGGCTTAGAGGGTCATTTTTTATTAGTTCATTAAATGAAGCTATTAAAAATTGCATCATATAACTCCACATCTTGAATTAGGCAGAATTAGCAATGTTTCTTTTCTATGGACTTTACATCATGATTTTCTTGCAAAACACTATTCATTATAAATTTGCCCCACTGTGGATCCAGTTGTGGGGGATGTCCTTATTAATTTCCTAATTTACTTTCATGGCATGGATTAAAACCATACTACAAAAGATAGAGGCACTAATACATTTGGAAGTGGTAAAAGGATAAGATCATAAATGCCACTTTTGAAGATATTATCTGTGCAGTCAATTCCATCTTTTGATATAGGGTAACTGTTGTCTTTGGTTCAATACATACAGAAAAACTGTGTTCTTTTATTTATGATATTCAAAGCAACTGCTGTGTCTTACATGAGCAGGTTGCATGTTCTAGTCTCATGCATCCAAGCCATCTTAAACAAGAACAAAATCACATTTTATAAACATTCCAGAAATATATTAATAGAAAAACAAGAAATTAAACAGTCACATAATTCTTAACAGAAATTAAAATGTCATGGAGTACCTAGAAGCTAAGAATTGGAAGCACCTCTTTCAAACTCTTAGAAACACAAACATAGGCAATATTATCATAGCCTAAACTTGAAAAAAGTATGCTGTATATTCTATTGAACATTTCCAGCCTTTAGCCTTATTTCAATATGGCTATATTAGGTGACGTTTTCACCTAATTAATTTTCCTCTCTCCTGAGATATAAGAAGAAATAATAATGTCATTTTAAGAATCATCCCAATTTCAAGGATAGATTTTCACTATGATCTTTTAGTACCTGGTCAATGGAAGGTCCATTATTTATTTTTGAGATGACAAAAATGGCACAATACAGTGCAGTAGTTAAAAAAATACCAGCACAAAGTAGGACATTCTAAGGGGAAAAGAAAGAAAGACCTAAGAACTATCATATTTGAAAAGAAACCTTAAGCTAAATGTGACTGTTCTATCCTTGTTATTGGTGTATTTAATAAAAGTATACCCTGGGAAGCAGAATAGCAGCTTATACAGGCTATGCAGAGACATTGTCAAGGGAAAAGGCTGAAGAAGACAATCTCTTGAAATAGTCTATGGAAGTTAAAAAAACAATTTACCTCACAGATAAATGAAAATGTTAAAAACTCCAATCGTTTTTGAACAATGGTGTTAAATAGGGATGCTAAACAAGATGTTTCCTGTTTTCAGCTGTATTTGTTCAAAGTAAAAAGAGAAGGCAAACACTTATATTTATAGCCAAATGTCCTGTGTAACACAAAATGTTATTGTATTCCATATCTGTGCCCAAAATTGTTACTGTCTCTCTAAGACCCAGCAAGCAAAAATGGAATGGGGAGTGGTGCTGGTCCCTTTTGAGGCCGGGGTCTCTCAGGCTGAAGCTCTCCTGCTCTTTCCCTTTCATTCTGTTCTTGCAGGCAGAGCTGAGGAAGCACAAGGCAGAAGCTCCCCTTTGTTTTCTTTTGTTTTTTTTCCCCGACATGGTTGCTTCAGGCAGGTCTCCAAGAAGCTGCACTTTGCAATCCTAAATTTTCTTCAATCTTAAATTCTGCAAATACCTGTCTGCATGGAACAGCCCAGCTCCACAGCATCACCCTTAACAAAGAACATGAATTTTAAAATTCTTAGATTAAGAGAAATGGCTGTATTGAACATCAGCTTAATCTTTAACTATGAGAGTCTGTAAATTATTTATAATTATTTTTAGAAAGAGTTTTCATAATGTTCAAGTCAGGGCTACATTGTACTGCTCAGAGAGGAACAGATCCACAGTTCCCCTGAGAAAACTGGGAACAGCACAGCTCCTCTCCAGGCATCCAAATAGGTGCCAGAAGTAAGCAAATGATGCATCCAATTCCTCCCCAGCATGCCTGGCATTTGCTGTCGTGACTCATGGAGCTCATCTCTCTAACATCCTTGGAGCAATATGCTAGCATAAGGGAGGGATGAGAGAAGGAGCTGTACCTCCCACTGTAACTTTTTTCCTCAAGCAAGCAAGAATGACTCTCACTGTCCTTCCAGATCCTTATATCACGGGAAGACTGTGCTTCAGCTTATATTCATTGTCCACCATGAGGTCAGCTGCCGCTGGCGTCTGGGACTCAGTGGCAACCAGCAAAGGCTGACTTTGCAATGACTTCTGCTTTAGCACGGCAGTCAAGCCCATAGTATGTGCTCAATAAGCTGAACATTCCCTTCTGTTTTCACTAGACGTGTCCCTAATTCTGCTATTTGTGGAAAAAATACTTTTAATATACAGCCACACAAAGTCTATGAGAGAATCTCACCTGTACAAGCATCTCCCCAAGAACAACAGGGTGTGGGGCGAGACACAGTAGAGCTTCTCAACAGGAGGACTCCTGTGAGGAGACTCCCTGCCTCATAGCAATGAAAATAAACCTCAAAGAAAATTCTGGTGTGAAACTACCAGGAGCTCATTTCAGTTAAGAAGTTGAACCTTGGAAATTAGAAAAAGAGCTAGAAACTCTTCTACAGTCCACCATCAAAGGGGGCAAACACAAAATGAGTCACGAAAGCATCCCTTGGCCTAAACTATTTTATTGGACACTGTTAGAAGAAGCTCAGGAGTCTGTGAGGCCTGCAGGTGCAAAAAAAAAAATTCAAAAAAATTCAAAATAATTCATTTTTGTGAACAAAATATTTCATATCAGCTTCAGTTTTTATATTTGCAGGCAATGGAATTTTATATATTTTTTTCAAAGTTTCATAAAGATTTTTTGTTTTGCTTTTAATTGAAAATTCTACTGCTCTTTCTGAAAAGTCAAAGTGGAGCAGCCTAACTTTTTAGTGAAATTTCTCTTCAGATTGTCTCTTTTCCACAAAAGATTCCACTTTAAAGGAATCAGCATTTTCTCACCGAGAAATATTCCCTCAGAAAAGTCTGTCCAGCTCTACTCAAAACGAGACAATCTTTTAACTATTTAACAGGGATTGCCATCAAATCACGGTAGTGCGCTCCACCAAGCAGCCAGCAGTACCGCAGCCGAGCCCATCCACTGTCTGTCTCCCGCTCCTCACCTGCCATTTCAGTGCCCCCTCCCTCTGCTGCCCAAAAATAAGGCACTGCAAGAGCCTTAGGACGAACAGCACCAATGCGAGGCAGTCAGACGAGGGGTTGGTAGGGAGAAGCATCTCTGTATTTGCAAAGATTCGACACCACTAAAAAGCTTTCCCTGGAATGGGACTCGTCCTGCGGAGATATTAGCTATCCTAACAACTGAGCTGTCAAATGTGAAGGAACTTTCCACATGGACCACTTGCAAAAAGCAAATATAAATCAGAAACAACAGAAAACTTTTGCAATATCTGATAAAAATATCTGAAAGAAGTTCTCAGAAGGACTACAGAAACACCCAGAACAGATAGCAAATGGCAGGCTGTGATGTCCCAGAACAGAATATAATTCTGCAGGTTCTACGCAGAGGTAAGTAGAATAAAGAAGTCTATTCAAGTTCAAACTCATTAAATCTTAGGACTTCATTTAGATCTGTTGCAAAAGAACATAAATGCATCAATTCAGCCTGATGCTGGCTTTTAATCTCTGCTCTTCCAAGAAGGTGTTAGCCACAAAACTCCCACAAAAAGGAGCTGAGTATTCACTAACTCGTGCTGAGTGAAAGTATTACATCATTACCATATGAGAATGCCCTTTGATCTCAGAAACAACACATCCATTTGCAATTCTTATTTTAAATTCTTACTTTACACCCTGCATAGAGTATCTTAATTTGGGTTTCACAACTTTAGGTTATATTTTTTCATGCTCTGACTGCACTACACATTGCAGTGGCATAAAAAAAAAAGGCCTTTAGATGAAATGCAGAATTCAGTATTGTTAAAATCTAGACTGCTGTCTTCTTCAACCATTTCTCCAGAAAAAACTTCAAAATATTTCAAAGCTAGAAGCCCAAAGTCTGTTTTATATCCAAGTATACATTCAAACTAAAAATCACTTGTATTACTCATTAGGAGTCTGTGCTAATCCCATTTTATGACATATTATCCCATTGTAATTAAAACTAATCATACAAAAACTCAGCAGTACAGTCTCAATATCTGTGTGATTTATTTGTTGACTCACTGGTCTTCATGTTTCTCACAGACTGAAGCATTTTAGTCCCCTTAACACAAAGTCTTAGAGCAGGGAAGCTTTCATCTTTCTTATATAATCATTCAAGCAGTAAAGGGAAATTTCTCCCAGTCCTTATTATCTATTTCTATCCTTTGCTTTATAATAAAATCTTTCAAATTTTCTGTACTGTTCCTTTACCTGGGGAAGCGGGAATGAGTCAACCCCTCCCTCCCAAACCCTAACACCTACCTGTGACCTGAGATGAGAAACCTTCAGCAGAATCTGAATCCGAGTTCACTGATGGATCTCTTCCTGCCTAATTAAACTGTGGGCAGCAAACTCTAGGTTGTAACTCTGCTCCTCATAAGGCAGCAATTCATCATTTTGCCTTTCAGCTCGTGTTATCAGGACAAGCTTTTGTCATATGGTACATGCCAGTTTTTGTTTTGATAGGTGACTTTTAATTGAACCCTAATGCCATTGCTGACAGAGTTTGGGAGGACTGAAGTTATAAATCATAAAACCATATCTGTAGCCCTTATGCTCTTAGAAGTGTCTTAAAGGAACCTATTGTTTTTGGTTTTTCAATAAAAATGAGCTGCTATGAAATACCATGGCATGAAGACACAACAATTCTTTATGCAGATTTATAAAAGTAAAATAAATGTAACAGGTGGTGAAATAAGCCACCTGATGAGCAAGTTATGATGAACCCTATTTGACAAGTTATAACTTCTTTAAAGTGCTTGAGTTTATATCCTTGCAGTTGTCATAAATTTAGAAATGCTTCAGTGATTTCAAACAACCCACTATAATGACAGGCAATTTGCAGTTAGTAAGAGCTTTTTATGGCTACTGCAATTAGTAAGTGAGACCAAGCAGAAGTCTTGAATATTAGCTCAAATCCCAGATATAAAAAACTGCACAATTAGGGAATACATATAACATTTCTAAACAAAAGGAGCAATGGCAAACAAAGCCATACTGACCCTCAAAAGCCATTAAAATCTTGCATTTAGCAGTACAGAAACTTTCCTAGCCCTCATATTACAGTGAAGCAATATAGTGTTATACTCAAGGCCCCATCCTACCATAAGCATGGATATCCATGGCAAAATCCCTACAAATAGATAGAAGCTGAAGAAGAGGAGAAATGTTCCTCTCCTCTATTGCACAAAAGATCCCTATTTTTTCTTAATTCATCTGTTTTCACTGTTAATAAGCAATTTTGCATATGACCATATTCTTTTTTTTTTTTTTTTTTTTTTTTAATGAGACACAGGGATGTTATTTGTGAGATTGCAGCCACTTCCTAATTTTTGCGTGATCATACCCTTATTTTCAGTTTTGTGGCATCTTTCACCTGGAAAATTTCTATAGGTATTGTCCAGTTACTACAGTTGTAAAAAAGCACTTTACACGTGCACTATGAAGCCACAGCATCCTTTTGCATCTTAGATTAGATCTCTCCTTCCTATCCCTTTCCAGACTGCAAACCTGCTTTTTTTATACAGCCATAGAAGTTAAACTCCAGTTATTCCAGCTAAACATTATAGAAATAATTTCTATTCAGCAGCCACTGTAGAAAACAGTAGTTTCATTATGTTACTTTTAAATTTAATTGAATGACATGCATGAAAGTGACAAGGCTTTGGCTTTAAATATCATTTCTACTTTGAAAAATTTCAGTGAAATATTGGTTAAAAATCTGAAATTAGCATCAACCAGAGTAGCTGCTATCTAATTACTTGCATTTTGCCTGCCTTCTTATTTAGAGAAGGTAGCATCTAAAATTATTCTGCATTTTAGTTTTGCAGGTTTCAGGTCGCAAAGTCATCCTGCACACAGCTTATTTTGCAATATGATAGCCGATGGAATATTGCTATGGTTTTAATCTTCCTGAAACCGCAGTTTTGAAATTAGAGATCTTTATCACTCCATTTAACCAGCTACAAAGATAGGAAAAACTGTTTAGTCAGTATTTCCAGAATTCAATCACAGGATCACGACATGTTCTTTCCAAGCATTAACAGACAGCTTACCAGCTCTGCTATCTAACGCAGCCCAATGCGATTGACAGAATGACAAATCTTTTCCTGAGGAGTTTGAGTCACTTCAAATTAGTCACACAGCGATGCTAGTAACATATAACCTGCAAAGATGTAATGTCTTTCTGATTTTATACTCCCCGTGTTGTTATGCAGTCACTGCCGCGCAGATGCAGATAGAATGTCTTTTTGATTTTAAACTACTCCTGCTACCACTCGTGCAAGGTTTGATAATTTGTTTTAAGCTAGGGCAAAGAATTCGCATGACGTGTGAAGTTGAAGATATTCAAATGTACCTAGCAAAAACTAATTTGCACAAATATTATGCTATTTATTATACACCACCTTTATTACAGGCAGAACTTTCTTTAGCTTCAATCTAGGAGATCAGATCTCAAAGGCAGGATTCTTGCAATATATATTCCAGATGGACTATTACAACCTGATTATGTGAGAATCTTATTCAAACCTGGCCTTGCAGAGCTATTTGGAGCTCTCTGTTGAACTGATAATTTGACTTACAGTATGGGTGGCTTTGTTCCAAAACAAATTCATAAACCAACAAAAGAAAGCATAAAAACCACACTATGACCCATTTGCCCCACCAGCCGTTCTGAGATATGCAGTTAAAGCACAGTGTCAGTCTCGGTGGTACTGTAGTTTACTGGGGAATAGGCCTTTCTGTCTCTGCTTGGATTTGACATAAAGGTACCCACCTAAGGACTGAAAAGAACATTTTTTGTGAGCTCAGTTTCAGAATAAAAGGAAGGAGTCTTCCTGAGGTTTCCCATTACTCAACATGACTAACCTCAGTTTCAAGTGCACAGGCACCATTAAACAGAAGGAAATGGTAGAATAGGCTAAGGATTAAAAATGCAGATCCAGATTATTGTTTATCGTGAGTATGAGATCAAAAATGACATAAGTATCTTTAATTAATTCGCAGATATGCCTGTCATTCTTAGAGCACTGCTTTCATTATTTCAGAAGATGTTTGTACAACACAGAACAACCAAAGTTCTTATTTATCCTTTTCAAATACAAGCCTTACCTTTGATACAGTGCTCAGTTTTAAGAATCCCAAGTACTGCTGTGCAGTGTGTTAAGAACAGAGAGCACTTGAGATCCTCAGTAATGCCATGCACCACGCTAGAGGTCTGGAATCTACCCTTCGTAAAATCTCTAACACTTCAACCTGTGTCACTTCAGTGATTTCGGGGGATTTTTTATGGCAAACTCAAACTGCTTTTATAGGACAATAATCACGACTTTCACTGTAGTCTTTCTCCCTCAGTAGTTTGTTCCCATACCTCAGTCATGCTCTTTGGAACACAGCACCAGAAAATGACATTACCTTCAGGTTGCAATGACCAAATCTGAGCTCTGAATTCTCATACATCTTCCCTTCCTGTGTGAAGTGCAGCATTCCTTAATATATCAATGCTCCTGCTGTCTGGAGAACCAGCACACCACATGGAAAAAACAAGCTTATCTTGCAGGCTTTTCCAGACTGTGGACCTTCACTTCTATGTACCTATCATTTCTCACGGAAATTTAAGGACTTGCACATCTCTGAGATCTCTAACTTGCTGTTGACTTTGGCTGAAGATGACAGAGCAATGAAAAAATGTAAAAGAGGCTCTCATTGGTTGACACACTAGCTGACAGAGAAGGTGCTTTTATTTTTGAAATATGGGTCTGGTACCAAGTTCTGTGAATAAGGAATATGAAACTTGTTACCGAAATATTAACAACATTCTCTTACTTCTTTTTAATAGTAATAAACTTTAAATTTGACCCACTATTTTTTTTTTCCTCTTGAGGTATAAGGATCCAGAAGACTTGGTTATTTTTTCTCATTTGGCCATTGACCTGCACTTGCTTCAGTGAGACATCTAAACTTTCCCTTACACCGCCTGTTAAGTATTGGATTTTAAAAAAAACTTTATTTACAGCATTGATTTATTTGCCAATGAGGTATTCTCAATCCTCCAAGTAGTGTGCTAAATCTTGATGTCAGTTCTTGGACTCTTAATGCCTCTAAGCTCTCAAGACAATGATAGCTGAACTTTGAGGCTTTACTAAAGCCCCCCCAAGTTTAAAGCAGAATACATTGCTGCCAATTCAAATTATTTACCTGCTCTTATAATTCAAACTGCAAATTGCTACATGTCAATATAAACAATTACTGTTATTTGTTCACAAAAATGGGTGCCTCCAAAGTTAATTTGTATTTGTACACAAATACAATTTCTATTTGTATGTGGACTTTTTGATAATGCTCTTGATGCCCAGCTTTTAAATTATGTATTAACTGTTTAGACAAGTAGTCTCAGTTTTTCTTTATTGCCAGAGAGGTGAGATCAGGGATGAAAAGAATGAATTTGCCAATAACTAGTATTTATATTGGCTTAAATGAAAGTGCATTTTATCTTTTATGCTTCCATATGGCATTGTGGATCTGCATAATAATGTATGATAGCCGTTAGAAAAAGGACACTCTGTCATCTTAAAGAAATGAAGCCAATTGCCGAGACAGCTGTAAACAGCTTCAGCAGCATTGAAGACAGTTCCTACTGCTTTAGTCTTTCTTATACATCAATTTAACAGGTAAATTCCCAAATTAAGTTAAAGTAAGCTTGAAAAACATGTTAGGGTCTTTAATTCATAACAGTTTATATTTAAACATAACTTCAAAATCCTTTTTAACTGTCCACAAAACAAACGTGTACTCACAGCATAAGAGAATGATTGGTCGTTTTTTCTCTTCTTTCTTACACTTGATTATTTATGGAAGCAGCCTAGTCCAAATATTTTGAATCAGATCTCTTAGTCTTTGTGCAATGTTTAGTTAATCTCACTGTTTTCTCCCCTGTATCAGTGAAGATAGCCTGGACTTGCACAGCTGACTCAAATAAGGGTCACTGCTTCCCAAATTTCTAATTACTAACTTCTAATGCTGCACTCGTCCTCTCTCTACATAACGAAAAAATTCCTAAATTAAAACAAAATTCCTGGGCAAACTTAAGTAATACCAGCTCCCCATGCTGGAACTACCTTCCTTGGCTAGCACCAAATCCCTCTGCACACATTTAGGGCTGGCCTTTCAACACTGCCATGTGTTTCTCATCTTTTCTCATGCACTTATTCACATTTTATTAAGCCCTTATTTTTTAAATACAGAAAAAACAGAGGGTATTTTCAACATGCCACATCAGACATCACATGGTGATAATTATTCTCCTGGAACAGCAAGTTATTTGCCATTATTGCTGTCCTGTGTCTAAAAGATTGTCAGTGCCTGCAGGTAGAGACCTGTCCGGTATTTCAGTCACACATTATTTACACAAGTTATTATTGCTAATTTTAAATGCAGTCTTCCCATTTCTCATGTTCATCTTCCCATGCATCCAGCACTCTGTGACTAAGTTAATTGCCCTTGTCAGTCCCTTTGGCTGTGTCAGCCTCTCCTTAAACCCTTGTCGTGACTTTGAATAAATTTTTCCTTATCCCATCTTATTGTCACAACAGTAATACCCCTTTCAGTGGCAAGGTTTAGGAGAATGAAAATGCAATAAAGAAGAAAATAAGACTAATAATTTGAGAAATAATGCTATGTTGATCCTCAAGAGCTGCTTTGTCTCTTAGTAACTTAACAGGAATTAAGACAACAGAGGAAATCACTGAGAGCATAATAAGATCAATGATAATGAAAGGTTTGTATATTCCCTCAGAAAAAAGAATGTTACCAAAACAAGGCAACTTTTTTTTCCTCAATGAGTCTTTTTTTCTTTTTCACATTATGGGTGCAAACTGCTTAGAGGGTAACAAACCCCAAATTTTAGTTTAAACACAGAATTTTCAAACACCTACTCAAGAAAGAGAAGATACAGAAGAAGGAAATCCATTTCAAAAAGAGATCTAATCGATATTTGTCCATGTTTAACTAAACATTAAGAAAAGAGAGAACAATCTGCAGAGAAAAAACACCAAAGCCAAAGTTTTAAAGGAAAAAAGGAAATAATATTATGCTTTGAATTTTTATTATAATACTTTACAGTAAGTCAGGAAAAGACCCATATTCTTTCAATTTTGTTAATGTGTAGCTTTAAGTTTTGTGATGGATTGTACATCACAAAGGACAAGAGCATTTTTAAATAACAAAGAAATTCCATGTGCATTGTATGTCAAGCCACAAGACAGAAATATGACATGACATACTACATTAAGCTGCCAAGATACCATAACTATTACTATGTGTTTTCAAATTTTGATTTAAAAACCATGAAGAGTTAACAATTCAAATCCTAACCAGATAAAAAATTACTTTTATATCAGCGTTATCTCTGGGGATATGCTTATAATTGAAATGCTTGGGTTTTGAACACTTTGACATTATAACTCAATGAAATGAGCATGAGAAATTGTTCATCAAAAGCAGAGAGAAAAAAGAAAAGGGATTAGCATTTTAAACCTGTCCCAAGAGCTTGACTTAGAACGGAGGTAATTTCATAGCCAGCTAGAATTTAACTCCATGTAGTTTCCAAAAGGCAGCTCTCATACTGCTCACAGAATAATAATATTATTTTTGTATATTATATTGTAATATATCAATTGTTATTATTAATATTAAATATTATTTATTCTCTGATTACCTTAACTTTAAATGGAAAGGCTGCTACTCTGATAAAGCCAAAATTTTTTCTTCTGATATTTTATTTATGCAAGAAAGTAATTCTGACAAGGTTTTACAACTACACTGCCATGCTAGTACAGTTTCTTCTGCTCTTGCTGTCCTTCCAGATTCTTTTCCCCCCTCTTAGCTTCCTTTATTTCCTTTCTTATTGCCTGATTTTCTCTCCCTTATCTCTTTGCCATATTTTTATAATTACTAGTAAATTCCTACAAAACTTAAGAAGCCTTCAGATAGATCATTACTAATATAATTACAATATGGAGAGCATAGTGATGTTTGAATGTAAATTAGAGTGAGTTTTTACAGTTCATTAGAAAGATTTGGGGATTGAATTTAGTTTAATCAAAGCTTGAGTGCTCCCAATATACACAGCACATATCCAGTGGAAAAAAAAAAAGCTTTCATACAGACTCAGAGACTGAAGATGAATGTCGTGCTTTGCATCCATTTACAGGAGTCCATCCAGGGTGCACCACAGACCCTCACACCTAACAGCCTAACAGAGCTGAATTAAAAATAATTGCATGCAATTCAGTAATTTCCAAATTAATATATATTACTCCATTTTTTTTCCTCCTTTCTGCAGTCATTCCTCCCATGGACAAACAGGTACTGGGGGAGATGCTTGGCCCCCATCCTGCTGGTGTTTGCCAGGCTCCCGCCTGATGACAACAAAGAAAAAGGAAAATCCTGCAGTGTTTTCCACTTTATCTGACCTAAGGTCACTTCAGAGGTGTGTGGCACTTGAGCTGGCAGAAGAAAGGGTGCATCCACCCCTGATTCCCTGCCAGCATTGTCACTGTTTCCAGGCTTTAATGGGAAGGTGCATTCTCCAAAGGAGAGCCCCTGGAGATCCACCTCCATGCTCCTGTATACTGTGAACCCTCCATGTGCACACAACATATAGAAAACACATCTTTCACCAGCCTGTTGGAAAAGCAGATATATAGATATATGGATATATAGATATATATATATATACACATATATCCTCAGGATAATCAACAAAAATACTGAGTTCAATTCCTCTCAGAAAACACTGCTGTGGAAATTCCCTACCATCTCCCCCTGGCTGCTGGGTTCCCACCTAGATTCGGTTTGCAGCATCTAAAAACGTTCAAGGTATTAATCCAACTGATAAGACTTTGTTCAGTGTTAAAAGCTAATGCAATTTGCATGCCATGTTAAGCTACTCGCTCTATAGATTTCCCAGAGTACTTTTCTCAAATTATCTTCAGGTGTTGGAGAAAAGAGGCAGGTAGAGGCCACAGAACATGCAGCAGCTCAGCGTGCAGGAGCTTACTGGTACACCTCCACTGGCTGCTTTGGGATGGGGACTGGGGGAATGGGCTGCTGCTGCAAAGACCCCTTTAAGGAGATTACTTTAGAGCATGTGTAAAGCAGGGCAAACGTGTGAATGCACCTACAGGCCTTGCAAAAACATCACGAAGAATTCACAGTTGAGTGGGGAAAGGTACCAGATGCAGGAGAGATGGTCGGTGTTAAAGAAGGCATTAGGTCCTGGCAGAGTGCAGATGACACTGCCCCAAGTGCATTTGTGCTCCACAAATGGGCTGTGGCTGGTGCTTCCTGTGGCTTCCTGGCCTTCCAGCTGCATGACCCTGGCTTTAATCAGGTTAGCATCTGCACAAAGTGGGCTGGGTTTTCCGCTGCTTGGAAAGGCCTGGCATGGCTTTGTGTTAAGTTTTTGCTGCCTTAAAAATAGGATGTGAAAATGAAAAAAATGACACACCCTTTAATAATAGGGGAGCAAGCAAAGCACTTGGAGAAATGTAAATGCAGCCTAATAGTTCCTTCTTCATCTCATTTTTAAGGAGTCAGCTGACATAATGGCAGGCACGGGCAATGCCTGTGTCTTAAGCAGCAAGATCTGCAATCAGGTTTTTGAAATGTTCCTCATTTGCCCCTCTTGTGGGACTTTACACGTGAAGTCTTGCAAAATGAATCAAGGGAAAAACGGGGGAGGTGTGAATGCTGGAAAAAGAAACTGCAAAGAACACATTGAAAGTACAGGACAGGGCACATCTTAATTGAATTGTGATTTGTTGGTCTTGTAATCACTCTCCAGGAAGGAATGCCATGTTAATCAACAGCTGTCCAACTTCACCTTATTTTCAGCAGAGAAACTTTAAATGAGGCAGGTCAGGATTTTGACTTCTGAGGGGTATTGGATCACATTCACCCACAGGGTATTTAAATATGAAAACCTATTTACATGCAAATTCTTTAGTATTCATGTAAAGTGGATTTTTATAAACTGACCAGCCTATTCTAGTTTTCACGTTGCTAAAACATCTTCAGTAATGGCAAAATGAAGGAACAAATATAATCAGCACACCTTGGTTAAGCAGATCCTGGACTTTCTGGACTTTCTTGGGACATTCCTGTGAGTTCCTGAAATGTGGAATTGTGAAGTTAAAAAATTGTCTTTCATAGAAAGACTCAGGAAGAGAAAGTCCTCCAAAAAGGCTCTTTTGATTACTCTGGCCTCAATTAGAGAGATAACTAATACTGGGGAAAATTCAGGGTATGTTACTCAAGAGCCAAAGGAAATGAGGATATGTTTTTGCTGCAGAATCAAATCTGTCAATTTTTTTTCTTTCTTTTTTTTTTTTTTAATTTCCAGAAAAGCCAGGCCGAATACTGTCAGAGATCAGAAAATATTAATGTCTCAAGACATTTTGGGATGCCTGAAATGCCCGTGTGTGTCTGTGGTGGGAGGGGCAGGTCAGGCCCTGTCCAGGAGAGGCAGTGAAATGACCCACCCCCAGCCCAGCCTGTATCCCAGCCTGGCAGAGCTGTCCAGTTGGTAGCTATATATGTGTTTTTCTACACCTTTTCTGTCTTTCTCTCTCTCTTTCTTCTTCTCCTAATTCTCTTTCCATGGAACGTTTTGGGGTAACTCAACATCTTACGGGTTTAAAGGTTTCTGGTTAAATGGATTGAGCTATAAGTTAATGCTATCAGCATTTTATATTGATTTTGGTGTTGTATTTTAACCTTTGCCAAAGTTCCTTGATTTTCTTTATTTTGCCAGTAAACTTTTGTGTAATTGTGACATCTTGTGAATATCTGGTTGGTTTTTCTCCTGTGTGCCAACCCAGAGTAAAGGAACCTGTTTACCCCCTAACATTTAAATGTTCTGGGGTGTTACAAATACCTAATGTCCAGATTTTACCTTGTCCAGCTTTGCAATACAATATTCTTTAGACATTTGTAGAAGAAAATGCTTCATTATCAGAGCACCTCTGGCTGCAATGAGGAAATATTTCCTATCACAAGGTATCCCTTTTGATAGCAGTTTCAGTGCAAACGTGTAATTTGGAATGGGGTGCATTTCTCTCACTCACCCACTGTGAAATGCCTTAGAAAAACTAAATATATATTTGAGCTGTCTCTCAGAGTTTTACTGGCAGAGTTTGAGCACCAGCACAGAATGCTGCCATCTAGAGTCATTAACACTCTCACCTTCAGAAATGAATGCCAGCACCTCAACTCTCCTTGCAGCCATCCAGTTCTAAGGATTACTACACCAAATAGCTGGAATCTACCCCTAACCTTCTTTTTTGGGTTTAAGAACACACTGATTCTACTGAAAGGCTGACTACACCTTTTTTTTTTTAATATCCCTCGAGTTTTGAAGGCAGCAGAACATATATCCCAGTTCTGCCTGCTGGAGTTTTGCAATAATCTAACTGGCCAGGAAGATGAAGCTGGTATAATATGATTAGCAGAATGATGCAGAGCATCTGAGGCGGTTAAGGGAGAGAGTTTGGTGATCACAGGTCTCACGCTCATCCCTGAAATGTTACAGACATGATAGTGGGTTGCTTTGAAAATGCTGGCAATATTTGTTTATTCAAACAAGTTTCCTGTAATAGAGCAGTTCCATCTTTTCCTGGAAACAAGTTAGTGTTTCTTTACATCGTTTATCCCTCCAAGGCTGAAATCACCTTTGAGCAATAATGAAGTATTACAGATAGTGCTGGATTTGGAACAATGCACAGAAGTGGCCATTTCATACACCATCTATCTTGTAAGCACACATTATTACAGAAAATCACATCATTTATCTGAGTACTAGTAGCCTTTCCGGTAATAACTCTGCATGGAAAATCAGGTATTAATTCAAGCATATTTGTCTCACAAACATTCAAAATTTTCTTCTAGATTTACCTAATAATTTTAAGAGGTTAGAGAGAACAGGTGACTTTGCAAGTTTAAGCTCACTGGATAAAAGAAACATTAATATTGTTAGTTTTGCTCTGGAATTCAGTTGACAAAATGAATGATAATGCTTGTGTTTCCTAATTTTTAATATGGCATGATCATGTGACATTTGAATTTACAGTATTTTTAGTATTTAAACTTGGCCATGGCAGGTTCACAACTGACTGCAACATTCTGTGCCCTTGTTGCCTCCAAATTCTTCTTACAGTTCACCTCTCACTTTCATCTTTTAATTGTTCTCTAAGGCATTAAAATAAAATAGATTTTTTTTTCAACTGGCATATGTTATCGCTGATTGGACTAGCAGGAACTGTACTATTTACATTTCAGTGAAGATTAATAATCTTTGGTATCTTTTCCCTTTTGGTTGCACATATCAGTATCAACCAAATTCTGCTGCGTTATTATAGCCAAGTCAAACAAGGTAATGTATAGAAACATATTCAATGCAGTTCATTAAAATTATTAACTCATTTCACTGTTTATAGTTTCTGTATATCTGTTTTGTATTCATGGATTCATTCATTTCTTCTAATAATACCCACTCTTTGGAAACAAAACTGCCAAATCATTTATTTGATGAATGTAATCATTTGGTATCTTCTAATTTTCTACAAATGGTACACACACAGCTTTTATGAATTAGTTCACAATTCCCAATAATTTACTACTCTGAATAAGGACGTTTCATCCTATCATTTTTTCCTCATCTTTTCAGTTATTTTTCTACAATCCTAATTAATTTGATCACTAAAGCAGCAGGGCACTTTGTCCCCTGATAAGCTAACATTTATAGCTTTTAGTATAAATGCATATTTTAATGCGAACAGTGTTACTCATATTAGTTTTAAGGCAGAATTTCCTTCCAGCACTCCAGGGAAAAGAAAAGAGGGCACTTTAACAGACAAAATACTGCCCTAATCAATTCTAACCTTATGAAGTAAGTTTACCCTCTAATATTAAAATCAATAAGCAATAGAGGAAGGGCTGAGGCTGAATTGAAACTCAAGATAATTTTTATGATATCTCTCCAACAGAGAGAAGATCTGCTAAAATCCTTAAATGATCTGCTCACCATTTTAATGAGAAGTTCGATCAAATTTCACTCAGTTTTTTATTTAAATTTATGTTATCTACAAGAGTAGTCATTGTACCATAATACAGAAAACAAGCTTGTAAATAACTTGTCATGTATAACAGCAGAATTTCAAAATTTAAATAAAGTCACTGTATTGTCTCTAAAGTGCCATCAGGCAATATCTATTAAAATCATTGTGGAAATGGAAATGGGGAAAAAAATAATCCCTTTTCCAATGTGTGAAATGGGAACATGCTTAGAAATCAAAAAGATTTTCAAAGTATATTGTACCAGAAATACAAAAAAACATTTACAGTTAAAGCCACAATCAGAAAAAATACTAGTTCTTAAACTATAGTTTCCTACCAAGCAGTATTCCGATTGCATAAAAGCAGATAAAAAAACCCTCAAAGATCTAGTGCCATCACCCATGTTTTAAAATTCCTTCTTTCTCTTCATTAACTAAAGAAGGTTGTCATTTGAAATTAGTTTCACAAAGGTGTACTGAGACATGAGTCATCATTTACAGGTTTAGAAACATTTCTATCTTATTTCCTAGCTTTCCACTTTAGATTAATTTTTTTAAATCTTTTTTTAAAATGCAGAATGAAGAAGATTCTGATGTCAGCTATACCTGTTTGTCTCTGGAGTGATTTATGGAAGCAAACTGTTACTCTGGACCTTCCTGGAAGGAACTGGAGTGGAAGGTATCCAAATCTTCACTTTTAGTAGACACTTAGATTTCAGAATTATCATTAGTGAATTACCCATATGCATCCTTTTAATAATCAGCCTTAATAAGGATAAAAGCTTATCTCCTATCCTCAGATGTAATTACAACATACTGCTGATCTTTACTAAGTCTACAAACAGAATACTATTTAATACTTGACCCTTGGGATCAAAACCAAATCAGAGATTAAAAGGAGTCAAAAATTTTTCATCCACTCACTACAATACAAAATAAAATACAGGGAGCATCCACATTGTATTCAGACTTTGCTTTGTACTGTGTTCAAACACTAATCCTTCCATATAATATAAAAGATTAATGCAAAAAAAGGGTAACTAATTGTAAAAGGGTGCAGTAAGGTTCAGGTTAATGCCCTTTTGTATTAGACAAAAATAATATGTTTGAGATGGAGAAATTAAATTTTCTGAAAGAGGTCAGCGCAGGAATCAAATGAATCCTTCTGATTCATTCAGAGTCATGCATTAACCACTTGAGATTTGGAAGGAAAAGACTTAAAGCTTTTTTTCTTCCTGCACAGATAATTTCCTTTAATAACTAAGACACTATTTTGTCTTTGGAATATCAACTTTATAGATTAGTTGAGTTTTGAAGGTCCTCCAGAGCACAACATCTATGATTAAACACTTTTTAAAGTTCATTGTACTAGCAAAAGTGGAAATTCCATTATTTTAGCAGGAGCAGGCATGTCAAATTTATCAACACATAATAGGACTGAGGATGAAATAGAGGTAAGGAATCTAAGTTTATAACATATTCATAGGGTGCAGAAGTTATTATAAACCTCATTAATGTGTGGTATAGCAATCGAAGGAAAAGTGCAGCTATTGTGACTCTTGTTAAGCCTAAATTGTGAGCAATTACCTTCAAAAGTTTTAAAAGACAGCAATCTGGAGGCAGGAGAATTATGCAGGCACGATTCCTTTGGCTTGATTTACCCATGAGAAAAGCCTCTCATTGTAATTTAATCTCCTAAGGAGCTCCAGGCACGTGGGAAGAGATAAAAGCCATGTGGAGTGTTACAGCCTCTCCACCCATGTTGAAGCCTCAGGAGTTCCCCCACCCAAATACTTATTCTGGAGAAACCTGGGGAGCAGCACATGCAGAAGCACCACAGAGAACCCTAAAATGACTCCTCGAACCAGGAGATAATGCCATAGAGAGATTTACCTACTTTTTGAACAAATCTTTCATGGTGCCAAACCACATCCAGTGGCCAACCAAAAGCTTAATGCCTGGCTGTTCAAACAGCTGAGTGACGGCTGCTAATTTACTCACTTCTACCACCACCACTCCTCCAGCTGTGCTGATGCACACCTTCAGATTTTAAAAGTAAGTTACCAGGCTGCCTCTGCACGGGAGCATTCTTGATGCCCTTAGCTGTGGCAGGTGTGTAGAAAATGAGCCAGCGTGCTGGGAAGCGATACCTGCTGCTGAGGCACGGAGCCGGTCACTGCAGAGGAACGGAACCGCTGCGTGCCTGGGTGCTGCGTATCAGAAACCAAAATGGGGCCTGAGCAGGAGCTTCGCATCAGGATCCCTCTAAGCTTCTGAACAATCTCATACAAGCAGAGGGTGAAGATAGCCATAAAACATTAACTGTGCAGGTAAAACTTCTTGATGGGATCTGGCATATCATTTTCCAAGACTGTGTTATTTGCACTGTATTGTAATTCCAAGATACGTGGTTTAGGATGGAAGAGCAGAACACGTACAGTTCTACACCTACAGTTCAGAATACATAATTCTTAATCTTTGCTTCTTCAAGAAATTAAAAGCAAATGTTACTCTTGTATTCTTAAATGGATATTTTTGTTCTTCAAAAGGTTCCTAAAAATAGAAATATCGTGCTTTGATCAGCTATAAAGGACAAGTGCGGCCAAGGTGAGGCTATAAAAATAGAATAAAATAATTCTACAACACTTTCAAAGTGGTTGAATTACCCAAATGCCTCATAATTTTGGGCTCAATTAAATTCACAATTAGGAAAGCAGCTGAATAGCGTAATGTTTCAGATTACGAGTAGAATAACACTGTCATTCTCAGACTAATACATTGTGACAGCTCCTGCCTAGAATATATTACTTAAGATCTGAAAGTTTTGATCATAAAAACATCTTTTTCAGGGCTTCCAAACAATGAAATAACAACACAGTAAGAGAATGAGTAAAGGTCTAAATGCTAATATTTCAGAAGAAGTGAAAATATTTCTCGGTTAATTTAAACATTTGTGTCTTTGTATCTTTGACATTTGGAGCCAGAGGAAGGGGTGTTAAGAAGTAATTGCATTCACTGCCTTCCAGACATCTTTTATTTGCTTTCAAGTGGATCTGAATTCAAGAAAATGGCTCTGCATGTTTGTGTGAATGGGAAAAATATTTCATTTGACATTTTGTTCTCTGGTAGCATTTTTATGCTTTTGCACGTACAAATAAAGTGTTTGAAATACAAACTCTTTCAGTACGTGTATTACAGAAGAGAGGGCAACAATGCAGCTCTTTTAATTTTCTGTTTATAAGACAAAACATGCCAGCTAAGGTTCTTTGACATATTTGACCTTTTTAAAAGATGCCTTTCTTTTATCCACTGAAAATTTTGTACTAGGATCATCGCTGTGCAAAATGAAGCTAATCTCAAAAACCACTAAATAAAGCACGAGTAGTATGAGACACAACGCAGCAAGCATCACAAATAAGGGCAGTAACTCTTATAACCATTACACAGATGAAGTTATGAATGGAAACCAGGCTTTTCCCAGACTTGCACCCCCTATGACAATTTTCAAAGGTGCAGACTATGTGATGGCTTTAGTTGCTTGATTTCAAAAACTCAGCTGTACACATTGATTAAAATATTCCACTCATTTGCAAAAGAAAAGCTGATGAGCACATGGTGAGTGGGGAGCGGCTCGGGTGCTCAAATGTAGGTGTTTTCTGCCATTTCACCAAATGCTGTCCCAGGAGGATAAGCATGTTCTGTCAGGTCTGTCTTTTATCTCCCAGCTCCTGGTAGATGTCTGGGATGCCAGTGGCCATTTGAAAAACTTAAAATATTTAGGTGCCTAAATCATTCGAAGGGTTTCAGAAATTTAAAAAAAAAAAATAAAAAACAAACAAACAAAAAAACCCCAACAACAACAACAAAAACCACAAAACCAAAAAACCCCACCAAAACAAAAAAAAAAAAACATTGTGAAGATTGGGATTCCTTTAAAAGAAAGTTTATACATTTTGGGTTCCAGCCTAACTTGCCTTTAGTTTTATAGTCGTTCATCAGTTCATCATGATTACTAGCTAAGAGGGGAAACTAGGAAAAACAGGAAAAATAAAGGACTGGGTCATTCTTCTCTCACTTAACAGCTATTTGCAGTAGTTCCATAGATGTCAACATAGTTCATGTACCTTTCATAGACAGGATTAATTCTGGAAAACATCCTATTTTGTCTTCTTCATGAATAAAAACTATAATGAGTGCAATCGCTCTGTAAGATTTTGCATCTTAGTTTAATATGCACTGAAAAAGGTATCTCAAGAAAACCCTTTACAATTATCCAAGCAACAAAGCTGGCACAAGTTCCCCTGTGAGCGTGGTAGCTACCTGGCAGCAGAAATCACAAAGGGTCACTTTCTCATTAAAAAATCATGCCAGAGCTGTAATGACCAAAATGAGATGGGAGCCACACGACACTCTGCACCCTGATTTGGTCACATGTTGGGTGCTGCAGTGCACAGCATCTAAAAGGCTGTGGGATGATCTAAATGCTCTCCCTTTCTTCGTAGCACCAGCTGTAATAGACAGCATTTTAAATGCTACTTTACAGAGTGAGTGCCTTTCTTGCTGGGACTGTAGTGGACCAGCATATGCTGCTGCAAACGTGATCTGACCAAAACTTATTGTCATTGTGTTAACTGAAGTAGGTTGCTCTCTCTGCTAAACAATTACAACCGTTTTCACTCATTTATCATGCTACAAGATGGATTAGAATAGTAATTTCTAAATTTATCAGATATCAATAACTACAAATGCTCCTAGGAACATACCCCATGATTTCTGTTGATTTTTATGTGCCAAAGTACGTTTTCAAACATGTAATAGAAATCTCCAATTTCTTTGTAAAGCAAACTCAAAATACATTACAGAAACTGAAAATACAGAATGGCAATTAATCAATAGTTTAAGTTTCAAAAGAAGAAATAGCCAAGTAAGTATGAATATAGCAGCAGGAAAAAATTACTGAGTCTAATAATCAGTAATTGAATTCTGTTAACAGAAATGTCTCATAAATAAAATAAATGTGACCAATATCCCAACATCTTTTGTTATCAAATTTTGTTTGTACTGTATTTAGTATTCTAAAATTATTCCCTCCTTTGAGTTTCCCTAAGCTTGTTTGACCTATAGAGCATTAACTTGGTTTGGGATCTGACCAGTTTGCTGTTCAGGGCAGTGGGAGGATGGCTGCTCCTTCTGAAGATGGTGGCAAAGGGCCCTGACCTCTCCAAGCTACCAGTCTGGAGCCATACAGCCTCTTCAGTCCTCCCCCTCACTGGGCACTGACCCTCACCGTGCTTTATGGACACAGCTCCAAGTTCTGCTGTCATAAAACAATTTATGATCCGACAGCAGAAAAAAAATTATCCAAACCTGTTAAACAAAGGTGTCACTGGAAATTCTTGAGGCAGAGGTCAGTGGAGGATGAGAACACTTGTCTGCAGTTCCTGTCTTCTGTCCATCTTCTGGATTAGAGGGAGCCAACATTGCTGTTTGTGTGCAATCAGCCGCATCCTGGACTCAGGTTCCTGAACTGCATTCCTTAGTTGGAAGCATGGGACAACAAAAAGCCGAAGCTCTGCCAAGTACAGTGGCAGACATTCAAAACTAAATGTCAGCAATAAAACAGCACAGGATGAATGGGTTCACACTGAGCCTTTGCTGCGTCAGACAGGAGAAAAGCCAAGCCATGTCCCAGTGTGCACTACTGGTGTTGCCATCAATACTTGCTATAAAAAGTATTGATGACTTCAAACTTGTCCCCACAGGGATGAGGGTAGATGCCATAAACCATAGAGCAACTCACAGAGGTGTTCTAGACATGATTAAAAAAATCTGTTGGTCGTCTTCCTTTCTAGCGCAAATACGTAACACCCAGCATTACATGTCTGAATACAGTTATATTATCCTGGAAAACAGCAGATGTGGATGGAACACCCTGGCACCTTCTCCACTGAAGCCAGTTTCGTTATGTTTGCAAAAGGCAAATACAGATACATCAGTTTACTTTATTATAATGTCATATTCCTGACACTCTAGTTAGTAAAAGTTGATTTGGTGTTTCCATTAGAAATCTCATTTTCAGAGGCTTATGACTCATCCATCTAAGTTTTTTCAGGATGAATAGTCCACTTATAATTCCTCCTCTAAAAATTGGTCAGTATTAGTTATCTGCACATTTGAAATCCCAAGAGCACAAAAGAATTTTTTTCTTCATGCTATTTCCTTTCTTTTTTTTACATTCTCAAGTATTTGTGTCCTATCAGAATAATAAAGCAATTTAATACATATAAAAAATTTAAGCTAAATTGTGCTTCCTTCCACATGTATCACATTCTCATGTTTTTTCTTATGTGTTTTAGCCAGAAGGTTGAGAACCTACTTGAGAAAAACCATAAAAATTCTTTAAGAATAAAATAGGTGCCTAAAAAAATGTTGTCAGGGATTTCCAAAGCACTAACTAAAAAGATCCATGTTCAATATATAAATATATTGTACATTATCTCTAATGTTTGATAAATGCCACCACATTTCATTCGCTACTCCATCTAAGTTGTCTGTCACACACGGTGATGTAATTCAGCTGTTCTCTTTTGAATTATCAAGAGGTTCTCATCTTTTATGCCACCTCAAGCTTCACAACTCCAAAGCTCTGAATGATTATTAGCAATTCTTAAGCCTATACAAGCAAATTCACTGAAGACACACAGTTTCTTGTATTCACTATAAAACAGTGTTTCTCTAGTCCTGGGTTGTATTTTCCAAGTTATGTTTTTAAGCCCAAAGTTTAACAAATCCTTGCACTAATAGTTTCACGGGGTTGTCATAAAAAATCTTAGAACTGATTATTCTCATTTAAACTCCTTTGGGTTTTTATCTAAGCTCTAAAGAAAGGAAATATTAAAAAAAATCATTTCAGCTGTTACGTATATCAGGAATATAGGCCTATTTCCAGAATCTGACTTAGACATAGAACACTGGATCTTGCAACATATAGATTTCAAGCATCCAGACCCAGACTGGAAAACAGAATCCCAGACACTGGGTCATACCTGAACCACAGCCTTTTGAGCAAACAGGCAGGCACCTACACGAAGTGTGAATACTCTGCAGGGAAAACAGGGAAGGCAAGCTGTAGGGTGTTAGAATGAAGGCTTCTCTGGACTCAGGCCCAGGTGAAAGCCAAAGCACAGGAGTTGAATTAAAACCTTTGGACAAGCTGAGATACATGAAGTCATACCAAAGTAACATAGAAATGTAGATTTTTAGCTTTTAGTAGAAATACATGCTAAGTGCCTTAAACATTAAAAAGCTGCAGCAGAGACCTTAAACACAGTTCTTTCTGCAGCAGTGTTGCCTTTTCACAGAATTCTTTATTTTAGACAAAATATAGATAGAACGATATTGTTCACATTTTTTAGACAGTGTTCACACAAACAACAAGAGCTGATAGGAACTGTATACTCAAATCTGTGTAATACCTATGTAATGCTTACGGCTGTTAGAATTAGACCAGGATAGGTTAAGAAAAGAAAAACCAGAATCATGCATTGATTTCATTGGTTAATTAACAAATATAATCCACACTTCTGTGAGAAAAAATTAAGAGAATAATAAGGAATTATGGGAAATTAGAAGAAGATGCTGTATGCTGCCTGCTGTTTTGCTGCTGCTGCTGCTTGGCTTTATCATGTAACCCCCTTTGAACTCTGCCTTCAAGAAACTATGAGACTATGAAATAAAGAGCTTTGCAGAACTGCAGCCTCCTCTGCTCTCTTCTACCCTGGTCCAAGAAGGAAGGGTATCCCGTCAAAAAATCAACAGTAGGGGAACTTTGAAAACTTAAATTCCACCTGTTTTTTTAAACTTAAAAAGCTACTGGAAATATCTGCTCTTGCTATTCACAAGGTTATGCACTTAAAAGAGGAAGGCCCCTCTACCACTCACTGCACTTAGCAGTCGTCAGAATAAAGACAGTAATAGTTAACTTTTCCTCTTCTGTAGGAGTGTTGTAACAACAAACTACACTACTAGAGAAGGGGAAGAGTTGAAGCTTTTCCAATTTTCTGGAAGCTACTTAATAATTCATAATTTTACTTGGCTGTGAGATTTTAACACTGAGAACTGAAGTGTTTTACCACGATTCTGTCCTTGAGTTTTAATACCAACATCACTCTTTTGGAGAAAATCAATCAGCCTAGACCAGCCTGTCTTCTACAATGAAATGACAAAGTCTGTGGATGAGGGGATGGCAGTAGCTCTACTTCAGCAAAGGTTTCAAAAGAACATCCCAAAACCTCTTTGTAGAGACTCTATGGTATAGGTGGACAACTAGGCAGTAAAAATATATTTGCTTGTCAGACAGAGGGTAGTAGAAATAAAGATTTTCTATAGCAATCATTATATTATTTTGCAATTCCATAAAAATGAGTCTTTTTGACTTCACCTAGCTGTGGAGTACTGAAAAGATCAATAACACACGCTCGCTTTTAGCCTTCACCATAAAGGCATGATCCATACTTATTCACAGGGTGTATGATCCGCTTTAACCGGATAGAAAGGGGTGTAGCAGGGAAGAAACAACGGTGAAAATGGTATCCTGCCAATATTTCATGTATTTTCTATGCAGCTGGAAAACAAGCTGTTCAACATAACACAACATAACATATCATAAAACATATTATAACATAACATAACATAACATACATCTCTTCAGACAACAAGGTGTTTAAGCAAGCTCCCCATGCCTTCTTACCACAAGGACATTACCAGTTTCACTTATTTGATTCAACATCAGACAGCAGGTAAATGAGGTAAGACAAAATTAGAAAAAGCTCTTCAATTTAGTACAGCCACTCTGACACAGATTGCCTTATTATCCAATAGTGAAAGTTTTAACATCTTTAACTTATTAACACGAAATAAAACTACACAAAGCAGAGCCATTCACTCTTGATAAGACGTTGCAGGTAGGAAACTGTCTTGTAATTAATTAGCAAAATGCTTGAAGTACAAAGGAAGTAACAAACAAGAAATCAGCTTCAAGACAACTGTCTGATTCAAGTTAGCAATACCAACATCAACGTGCCTTAAAGAACAGTGAGCAAGTTCAGGCTTTTCATCTTGCCATATCTGTCTATCCTATGCGAACAGATTGTCTCTCCTGTGCTAACAGAAACATACTGAAATATCGACACAATGACTGCTCCCATTGCCCCAGTTTCCCAGTTTTTCTGCTGTGTATGATCCGCTAGAGATGGAGGGACATCAGGCTGAGGTGGGCTCTCTGTAACTGTGCAACATTGTACAGCATGAGTCACCACAGCAGATTTCCCCGTTTTTAAAATAAGTGTCTTCCACTGCAGCATACTTTCATAGCTAAAAAAAAAAATCAAAACAAAAAATTGAATCTCCCCCCCAGTGATACATTTGCTTAACTCCTGCAAGTATCCAGTACTCAGGCTGTCTATAAAAGTGTCAATAAAGGAAATGAAAAGGAAGTTATAAAACCATTCTCCAAATCACCTTTTAGTATGTCATTCCCTTTCGGATGATGCAATTGACCACAGCAGCAAAATCACATTGCAGAGACTGCAATGAAAGTTTTTATATTCTTTCTTTCACTTATTAATCTTGGGGATTTATCAAAGACTTAAAAATCTTAACCTAGAAGAATAGTAAGGGAGGCAGTGGTTTGTGCTTTTCCTAGTAAGAGATGAATGGAAATCTGTATTTGGACTTATTAAATCTGCTCTTTCTTAATAAATTGACAAAAGCCTTACTGGTTAGCCACACACTAAAATAAAGCCCCCGGATTAATTGTGATCCTACCTATCTTCACCTTGGAAAATAAAAATAGGCAAGTTATTCGATAGTACAAAGCTGTGCTAAAACTAAGTCTAAAAAACTCAGATATGGAATTAGAAAGAAATCTTTCTGATTGTTATGAAGCTACTTTACTGATCATGGATCAGGTCTTAATAATTTTAGTACACTTAAACACTATTAGGATTTCATTTATCAAGAGAGAAACCAAGGCAGAGATGGTTTTCTTATCAAAATGCAGTCCTGACAAATGCTTTTGATTCCGTTGTCTTTGAAATGGAAATGATATAGAGTTACGAAGTGTCATTTAACTCAGCAATTTTACTTATTTATGTATTTGGTGTGTTAAAGAACTCAGATCTATTGCTTTGTTCCTCCTCAGTTTCCACATGTGAAAAATCAACAGATTTATACATTCTGCAGCATGTAAAGAGAAACCCATTTCAGTGATTTTGATGTCTTCGTAAATGTGGTGTTTTCTTGTCTCTTCCATGGTTATGTATTTTTCTGAAGGAAAAATAGCTCTGTTTATTTAACAAGATAGAAGAATACATCTTTCCTATCACACTTAACACGTTAGCACTTGACAGTGAAATGTTAGCTACTGAAATAAGAATGGGAATACCCACGTTTGATGAGGACTACGTGGCTATTTTAGTCCTGCGTGCTTAAACACTGCCTCATTGGGAGCACGCATAACAAGTTACAGCCCCTACTTCCCATGCAGTGAATTTGTGCAGAGGGACATTATGCACTCTGTGACATTTGGGAAATAAAGGCAGACAGAAAAAACATGTTTTTTCTCCAGCTGCAGCAGAGAACTGAGCCTTTATTTTTGTCAAAAATGTGCACAGGCTACAATGGCATCAAGCAAAGTACAAAATTTCAGTTATTACCTTTTCACCTGGTATCTCTCTCTTCTGTCAACAGATGATGGGTAGTTTCGGACGTTTTTGTTATATCTCATTAAAAAGCAATTATTCTTTAATCAGAATCACTGTTTTATCACTATGTTAAAATAAGGTTTAAAAAAAAAAAAAAGCAAAATACATGATGATATCTATAACAAAACCCAAGGCTTTTGTCTACATCTGTAATATATGCTTAAAAACCTGAATACCACTTCATATAGTGAAATCTAATAAAAGGGAGGATTCAGATGGAAGATCTTTCCACAGACTCCTGACCTGTAATTTTTAATTTCAGTTACTCAAGAGCTTTCCACCTGAAATGACTTTGTTGGGTCACAAGCACAGGCATAAAAATCTACTGCTCATCATTCAATAATTATTATAAAACCATTTATCAAGAACAGAGTATCAATTAGCTATCAAAAGGAATAAGAACTTTCTCGGGTTCAGATTCATGATTTTCCAGTACAAACACATTCTCACTCTGAAAAAAACCCAAACTGTTCTCAAAACTGCTACAAAAATGGAAAACAGAGAAATTATTTTGTTATTCTGAATTTCCATTTAAACATCAAAATGAGGTAGCCAATGAATCACAAAAATAATAAAAACCTCACATAATATGGCAGAATTTTAAAAAAATTAGAAATGAAAGAGAAAAAACATTCAATGTAAAAGACTAAACAACTGAATGATCAATTCTTTTAAGCCCACACTTACAAAAGTGTGTCTAAAACCTCATTACTTCTCTCAGCTTAGAAACCAAACCCACCTGTGCAAACTACAAGCATGCTTAGACCTAGTGAAATAGATCTAGGCAAATAATAAAATTTCACTTTTCAGTAATGAATACATTAAATATATCCAAAGAACTTAAACTGGTGACTTCAGCTTCCTCCTTGTGGAGAATCACCATTATGCACTGCTGGCTCTGATTTCCTTTACTTAGAGTACATTGAACTGTAAAAATCCTACTCAGTACAGAAAAAAAAAATGGTCACAACCAGAAATCCCACTTCCAAAAGTTATTCTGCTGTAGAAGAATTTAGAAATGCAAGAGATGCAAAATTGCCTTGAGACCATCCCTTCTTATATCTTCTCATTACACCTGCTGTTATTCCATTTGGGCTTTGTGCAACATTACGTTGCTATTACATGATTAACTCACTTCAGCTGCCAAAGACAGTGCAGAGGACTTTTTCCTTTTTTTTTTCCTCAGTTCACCACATTGAGAAACCTAATTGTTCTTCAAGATTTTTTCCAAGTCTGTGCTCCTTCACCTCTCATGTTCATTCACATTTTAAGTCAATTAAAAGACTCTATTCCAATCCTCTCAAATACTTGCTTTGAGACCACACTAAATCTCACCTTGTCTGAGCCCTAGACAAATTGTCTTGCCCTTAGTACCAGAGATTTTTTAATTGAAATAGCAATTAATTAGAAAATGTCATATAGCAATCCATCAATTTGTGATAGGAATTATTACATTCAACCTCAAAAGCCTTTCCAGCACCTTAGTGTTTCTTGGGTATAACAGAGTATTCCAGTGCGTGATGTTGTACTAATGATACTGGGTTTCCTTCAGACAAACATCTAGGAGTTATTTAACATCTGGATTACTTCCAGATTTTAGAGCCACGTGGACAGGAAGGACTGTAAGCAGATATTTTTCTGATACTGAAGACACGCATGGTCCTCTCTCAGCACTGCCATTTACATTTATGCTGAGCCATTTTTTTTCCAGCATTGATCTGCACTGAATATCTCTTTTGAGTGACTTCAGTATTGCAGGCTTCCCCTGCTAAATTAAAATCTTGCTAAGATGCTTCCTTACACTTTACATCCCATCTCTCAGATGCCAAACCACGTCAGGCAGCCCCTGATAAATTTGTCTCAAAAAGAATTTCTGTTTCCAAAAATGGGTAATACCTTTGAACACCGGACTTCAAATATTTTCCAAAGTTCAGGGCACAAAGGAATATGAAAAAGTGTGAGGGCTCCCAGTGAGGCACTGTCATGAATGAACAAGGAAGATCACAACAATGGAGTCATCTCTCTCAACCAGATGTGTCTACACTGGGCATTCCCATTCTATTTTATCTGGATATTGTGACCCAAAATCTCCTTTCAGCCTGATCAAACACTACATTTTTTGAGAAGGCAAACTGCACCACAGAACTGAATTGATTCAGGTCTTCCTTTAAAAAAAATCAAGATATATGAAGGAACATTAAAAACATTGCTTTTACTGAACAGCTTACAGCCATTCAGAAGGCTGTACCAACAGTGCACAATCCCATTAGCGTTAAGTTTTCCACTTGAGGTACCTTCTAAACTTATTCTGGCTTAGGAGATCTATTAAGATTGCAGCCTACAGCTTCAGATTTGTGCATTCCCTGGAGCTACATAAACCAAACCATATTAAAGGGAATCCAATTTCTGTCCAAGAAGGCCATGTGCAGCCATTGCTAAATACTGACATTTTTGGTCATTCACACACAGACTGTATTAACCTGATAATGTCACTACTTTGACATTAAAATTTATGTTTTATAAATATGTGTTTGTGCTTATTGTGTACTCACAGTAATTCTGGAACCAGCTTCTGTGCCGTATGATATTAAGGAACATTGATATAAATTGTTCTATTTTAGGTCTTTTATCATTCATGACCCTCTTCACAGCAGTTAAAGACTACACAGAAATATAAATAATGAACAGCCACTCATTCTAGAGAAAAAATTTTGTTTCTCAGGAACTCCAAGCTTAAGCTAGGCTTCACTGCTGGTTAAAATCAGAACAGTTTTGCATTTGGCATTCTGTGAAATGAACATATAGCTGAAGGAAAGGCTGATTTATTCCACTTTTTGTACTTTCACAAGAAATACCCTTTGCTTAAAGGTTGAAAATAAATAGTTTCAGGTCTTTAGTAATGATTAACGTATTATAGTAAGTGATAATGAGATGAATCCCACTCATGCAAGAATATATTACACAATAATGGATCTGCTATCCTCATTCTGGGGACTATATTTCTAAGAGTTACCAATTTGAGATGATTTAGAAAAGACACATCAAACTTCTCCATAATGAAACAGTAAATAACTTGCCCTTCCTCCCATCTCATCCAAACTTACGCTTTAAGATATATGTATAAGTGACAATAAATACAAATTCTTCTTGATTGTGGATCAAAGTATTCAGACACGGGGTAGTCTGCACTGACAGCTCTACTCTTCTTGTTGGCCTGAGTCTATTTCTGGGCTACTTCAGATCATCTCCCCAGTTCTTCTGACAGCATTAATAGTTTATCAACATGATGTATTTTCCTTTAAAAGCCAGCTTTTTTTTCTCCCAGTTTTACATGAAACCCAAATAATGCATTAAATGAGAGACTTAGGGTCCACTCTTCCTCCCTCTTATGCCTCAGAAAGTTCATTACCAATTTCGTTCCTGTGATGTGGTCAAAGCTGACAAAAAAAAAAATATTTCAACACGGGTGTATTAGTTGTCAGTGTAGCTTTCTCTTAGGGGATCTACACCTTAACTTTTTCAAAGCAGAACAACTTAAAATTCACTCCACTATTTTGAACTGCCTGTAAAATTCAGAAGGAAAGAACACTGAAACAGACCAAACACTGCAACTGAGGCAGTGACTTACTGAAGTTTTCAGTGATAGTGTAAGATTACTGTAAACAAAAAACAATACAGAAATTCAATTAAACAATATAGCTGAAACTAGGATTATTTGGTGTCTAAAATGCATTTAATTGTGAATTCTTAATTCCAAGATCAGCCTAGGAAAACAGTTCTTCTGTTCTTCAACAGGATCACATTTAGCTTCACCTACATTAAGTGAGGTCTAAAAGCCTGTGAAACACGGAAGTAGTGAACCCATTACAGGACGTCTATGTCGTTAGTTTGAATATACAGCATTTGTGCATTTCCCTATTTATTTCAACTGTATCTGCAAAACTTTTTTTTTTTTTTTTTTTTTTTTTTTTTTTTAANTTTTTTTTTTTTTTTGCTAAACACCAGCCACGTCTGCCTGTTTTGTCACACCTTTGTCTCTATTTCTTCAACTGAATGAATAGTCCGTAATTCAGGATAGAACTGGTGATGAAAAAAGCTTCCAGGCAAACCTCCAAAAAAGGCACAGGAGTACAGCGGGGCTAATATAAATCCCTTAAAACATAACTTCCAGGCCTGTCTGAGCACAGGCCACACTCTGCTATCAAGTTCAAGATTGTTCCATTGTTGGATTGCTCAGTGTTACCCTGTCATCACATCACTCTCTGCAGCTGTGTACCCGTAAAGGGACTGAAGTTCCACATTGCATGGTTTGTGTCTGTCAGGCTTGGTTGATTAAGTATCCAACATCAGGGTTTACATCTACTATTCTTGATGCTGTTCCTTGGGAGCATGTTTTGCCTGTACCCCGTAGCCAGCTGTCTTTGGAACAAGACAAACACCTAAGAGTAAGAGCTTCAGTACGGCTGCCGAGTCCTTTTTGTGTCTCAAATAAGATGCATTTTGGAGAGATGTGCAAAGCAAAAGAAGGCAGCTCTTCTTCCGTCCTTCTGTTCTTGACAGTCTCAGCCCTCAGCCATTTTTCTGTCAGCCTCCTGCTTTATGCCCACCCTCAGGGCAGTTCTTGGTTTCCCTGGCAGCTGTGTTTTCCTGCCGTGAGTGAAACCTCATATCCCAAATGTTAATGGTCGATCACATAGCCACAGCTGGGAGGGAGCTGCCTCTTGGGTCCCCCACTTTCTGTCATGGAGTGAAGCATGCTGCACAGTGTACACAATGCATTGATATCGCAGGCATACAGATCTGTAATTTCCCAGAAAATTTCTGTAGTCTTAACTAAAAGCTGATAGATGGACACATTTATTAATAAACGTTGCATTTTTTGTGTGAATTGACACATACAGTTCACCAGGGTGACCAGCAAAACCCAGCTGAAATGCAAAGAGCTGATTTATTTCATTACCTCACTAACAACCCCAGGCAGCAGAAACACACAAGGACGCAGGCTCCATCAGGCTCAGTTCATCCCAGCAGGCAGAGACACGTGGGGACACAGGATCCATCAGGCTTTGTGCACATGCAGTTTATAACAAGGCTGTGCTTTTATGATCTCTCTCTCTCCCAGGAGGAGGTTGAAGCATATCACACAGGATTTCTAATTCTCAAAAGAGGCAGAGTATGAACAACACTAGACATAAAAAATGGAGTTTTCCCACACCTACATTCTTGCCATTCTGAGATGCAAGGTCAGTTTGAGCAAGAACTGTTCCCTCCTTGCCACATCTTCTGGTTTTAACCCTTTCCTCCCAACATTTTTATCAGATTACTTTTTATTTGAAGGATAAAATAATTCTTAGATATTTTCAATTTGTATAAGTTACTTGCTAAATGACAATCAAGCATTGTGACACTTTTCTCTGATATTTCAATCACTAATAGTACTAGATTGTTATTATCTTAAAACTACATGTCTGAAACCTGTATCTGCTAACCATTTGCTGAGTGAAGGTTCATCATTTGCAGTCTTGGTAGTATCTTTATCTTCCTTTCTTCCTGCATTAATTTGCATTTAAATCAAGATATCTCGTTAATTATATACTAAATGTTTTCTCATGCTATCAAGACTACAAAAAACTCGAGTCATGTTAAACATCTGACCTTTAAAGCTGAGACAATAAGATCGTGCTACAGTATATTATGGAAATATTGTTACAAAATATTAGGTAAGCTGGAAATGTCAGAGTAAGGAAACAATTTCTTTTATTTGAAATGCCACTTAGATTTATTTATGTAGTTTTTCTTACTTAAAACCAGATTTTTTTTTTTCCAATTGAATCTGTGAATAAATGTTGTTAGCCATAAATACTTCTAGTTACAGCAGTTTCATTCAGAATGCCAGATAACATAGGGAATATTAGGATCCCACTTCTGAAATAACACTAGGGTCCAAGTCTTGTAAGATGCCTCTGCCTGAATTAAGGTGCAAACAAGACTATATACCAAAGTCAATCAGATTTTATTTAACAGTAAATGTGAGATAGAGAGCCAGAGGAGTAGGGAGAGACAGAGAGACAGACTTAGTAGAAAGGTAGCCACCAACACATGGGTTCCTGCAGCATCCCACCAGCCCTCCTAGAGGTACCACTTTTATACAGTCCAAGGCACAGGTATCCACAGGGCATATGTGCTGTTCCCACAGCCTGGGAGGGCATGCATGTAAGCAGCTGCGTCCTTTATCACAGTTTTCCATTATGGGAATTTTTGTCTGGATGTTACCCAGATTTGCCTCACCAGGCCTGGCATCTTCCTGGTGTTGCATCTGTGCTTTTCCCAGAGTCCACACTGCAATCTTGTCCGGTGTGCTAGTTCCAAACCTTTCACCTTTGTGTAGGCCTGAAATCAACACCTTCCTGTTTGCCACCCGTGCCCATCGTCGTAGCTTATCTTGTGGGAGCTTCCTTCTTTGTTAGTGTTTGAGACAACTTATCGTGCTTCTCTAAGTCCTGACACACAGTTTTAGTAAATGTGTGTAGGTGCTAAAAAGCTAGAAGCGGAGAAATTCTTCAGCCTTTTCGCAATATTCTGGGAGCAGACTGTCTTTCCTATGTAAACTATTTTAAACAAGGTCACAGTTTCATAAATTTCTTGAACCTGCAGGCTGTTTTGCAAGATTGTTATGGCTTTGACTTTGAAAATATTTTGGAATAGGTATCTTAGAACTTGGCCAATCCTCTCAAGGGGTGGATGGCCGAGGAACCAATTACCTATTGCCACTCAACACACTTTTGCGATCTATCCTATAAAAGCAGTTGGAAAATTATTAAAGCGCTTCAACTTGATCATGAGCCTGGACTCTGTGTCGTTTTCTTTATGCGTCTCGGATGTAACAGCAACAAATGTGCCCATATATCCACAGTTAACTCCACAACTCCCTTCCTCTTAGCAATCACCTGCATTTCAGCCCTGCTCCTCTCTAGCCACTCCCCCAATAAGTCATTACAAGCATTTTTTTTTTGCCAAAGTATATCACAGATGTATGAAGAGGGAGCTGGATCTTGAGGATTTTTCTTCCTATCCATATCTCCACGTGGCAGCAGAGTACAAATACTCTAACTTTTTCATATTATCTGGGGAGCAGGACACACCACAACAGGTACCTCTGTAGAGCTGGGAAGTGTTTCCTCCTCCTTTGTCCCTGCTCACATTAACATATGAACATGAACACCAGCCAGTGGCACTGGTGGTACTGCAAACCAAAGGGGATTAATTGTAGGTAACTTTTGTTACTGCCTTTCCTGACTCCTGCCTTGAGGCTCAGCTCATGAGCTCCCAGGAGAGCAGAACTCCTTGACCTAAGAAGTACCTGGGAGGAAGCTCTTCGCAGACTGACCTCAAATTTGCAGTTTGACTTCATAAATCATTGACTTCAAATGAAAATTAGATTGACCAGTTTCCTTTATTATCCCACAGCAGTGCACAAGAAGTACACTGATATGCAGAATAAAATGCACACCGAAGTCCTCTGGCCACATTTAGTTAGGTTGTGTATTAGTGTAAGTTCAGGTTCTGGCTTGCAACTGAATAACAGGGAGTAAACACTCCCTGTTTGACCAGCCTGTACAATGAGAAGATTTTAGTGTAAAAGCTGCTCAAACAGAACAAAAAGTATTACTTATTGCCATCAAGAATCTATATTATTTTCTAGTCTCCGCTTGTCAGTTCTTGCCTTAGATTTCACAGAAAGTTTACAGTCTAGACTGATACTAGACAGAATATGATTATTTCCATATTACCAGACAAAGAATTTTTAGTGATGGTGGTGGTATTGGGTTTGCATGGTCTCATTTAGGAGGCAGGGGTTGCTACAGAGGTGACTTCTGTGAGAAGCAGCCAGAAGTTCCCTCAGTGTCCGGCAGAGCCAATCCCTGGTGGCTCCAAAGACAGATGCGCTGCTGGTCAAGGTTGGGCCAATTAGAAATGGTGGTAACACCTTTGTGATAACAGATTTAAGAAGAGAGAAATACAAAAAAGAAATTGTGCAGTTGTAATTGCAGCCAGAGAAGAGCAGGGTGAGAACATGTGAGAGAAACAACCCTGCAGACACCAAGGTCAGTGGAGAAGGAGGGGCAGGAGGTACTCCAGTTGCAAGAGATGAGAATCGCCTGCAGGCTGTGGTGCAGAAAATGGTGAAGCAGCTGTGCCTCTGCAGCCCATGGAGATCCATGGGGATGCAGAGATCTGCTGGCAGCCTCTGGAAGAGCACCATGCTGGATTGGGTGGATGCCTGGAGGATGCTGTGCTCCAGTGGGAGACCCACTGGAGAGAGAGGGCACCCCTGCTCCCACGCTGGAGCAGCCTGGCCTTGGAGGACTGGACCCTGTGGAAGAGTGACCCACGTCACAGCAGTTTTGGGAAGACTGTGTGCTCATGGGAGGGACTCACATTGGAGAAGTTCATGGAGAGCTGCCTCCCATGGAAGGGACCCCACAGTGCAGCAGGGGAATGACTCCTCTCCCCGAGCAGCAGGAGAAGCCATGAATGATGAACTGACCATACCCCCCACTTCCTGTCTCCCTGACCCACTGGGGGAGGAGGAGGTAGAGATGGGAAGGAGGGAGGGGTGGGGGAAAGGTGTTTTTAAGAGTTTACTTTACTTGTCATTTTCCTGCTCTGATTTTGTTGGCAACAAATTCACTTCATATCTCTAATTAGAGCCTGTTTTGCCCTTGATGGTATTTGAAGAGTGATCTTTCCCAGTCCTTACCTCAACCCATGGACCTTTTGTTATATTTTCTCTCCTGCCCAACTGCAGAGGGGAGTGAGAGAGGGGCTTTGGTGGGTGCCAGAATGTGGTTGTTATAGAAACTTGGGAAACCTTAGCTATACCTGATCAAAGCCATTTCCCAGGACAGCACTGCAATATGACCAGCATCACTAGTGAATTAGAGTTTAGTATGACAGGATTTCTAAGATATCATTCCTATTTTATCATGAAGGGATTAAGACTTATAGCAAAATTACAAGCAATAAACTATTAAATCATGCAATAAAGAGGTCGAGATAATTTTAGAGGATTTAAAAACATTTCAATGCTAGAATTTGCACTGTCAATCAGGCAGGGTAGCTGTCATTGTTACTACTTACATTTTTTTGGGGTTGATACACTCTGAACTATCTCTTGGAGAGAGCTAACAGTTAAAATTGTAACTCTTAGACAAAAAGGCTTAACTAGAAAAAGACTTGGATATCCATTCATTTGATGATTAACTTCTTGGGGGAAATACCAACTTCACTTTCATGACGACTTCAGTTAGGCAAGTATTCACATGGCTCTGCTGCCATATATAAACTATAAATGGAAGTTAAAGTCTCAAGAGGGAGAGAGATAATGAATTCTTTTTGCTAGAAAAAAAAAGTTCTCGTATGCTCCACAGAAGTGGTAGAGTTCAGGGGTTTTTTTCCCACAGTCCATAACTTCATTTCATGAAGACTGTAATGATTTACAGGGTGCCATGTGTGAGCTAATTCAATTTTACATATTTCCTTCTGCAGGTAAAAAAAACCCCAAACCAAAACAAAGAAACCAGGGGAAAAAAGCCCACAGGAAAAGTACAACCAGTTTACCATTAGGATCTCAAGATAAGAAGCCATAGGACAACAAAACCAATAAAACAAACAAAAATTAAAAGCCCAAATAGAAGGAAAACATGAAAATTGAAACAATCTTCTAAATCTCACCATCAATCCACTGATTATTTGATCTTAAATAATTTCTTTACAGTCAAAAACCCCCACAACTCAGAAACAGTCTGAACCAGTTTTTTGAGGAGGGCTCCAAAGTTTGACTTGTATAAAAGCCTTTAGCATAGGTATTATTAGGCTTATTTGTGCCTTGAATAAGTTTCTCAACTATTATAACAACAGAAACTCATCTGATATTAATCTTTGCAAAGAAGCATCACAAAGAAGAAGACCCTCTCTGTTTTGACCAAAACAGTCTTGATGGTGGCTTACCTAAATTTGTTTTAACTTCTTTGATGTTAAAAGATTCCAGACACATAAAAATATAATCAATGCATAAATTTAATCCTATAAAGCAAACCATTATCTGAGATGTTTCATATAACTTGTGACACACTTCAATTGTCACGTATGCTAAAACTGATTGAAATCCTGACTGTACTTGCCTTCAGAGAGACAGAGAAATCCTGACTATTTCAACGCAGAAAAACAAATGCTGGGTGATTCTTTCCAAGCACAAGTTCCATTTTAACAGTGAATTTCTAATCAATGTAATATGATATAATCTCACTTCTGACTCTGAAACAGAAAAACATGCAGTATCTAGCAACCTCTTTTAAGGGCAAGTACAATTCATAATGAAAATTAATTTCATATTTCTATTTCCTGTCTCTTACAAATACTTGTAACACAAGGACAGATGTTTCAATATACTCTGTTATCAGATTGGAAAGACAAGCACAATGCATGGAACAAAACACACCAGGATAAAGGACATGATGCATAATGCTCCACTCCTATTAGCATAACAAAAATGTGTAAATTATGTTGGTGCTGAGAAAATTGGGAATACTCCTTAAACAGCATCCAGAAGATATTTGAGAATGTTATGAAACCTAATCTTCACATTCTGTTGGTAGAACAAGATGCTCTGAATTAAATCTCATTAAAGAGTAGTGTAAGAAGGAAAGCAAGGTGTAGCTTTCAAAATTGTCTGCCTTAAAAATACATGTTGTAACTTAGTTCTGCTTTTTAAGTATGAAATTAGAGCTCTGGGAATTCCACAGTACTAATATTTGTCATTACAAAAAATCAAATTAAAAAAATAACGTATTCAAATAACACTATGGACAGGAGGGAATAAATATATTTTATCACACAAATAAGACTGGAGTTCTTATTATTATAACTGATAAACAATTGTAAAGGTTTAGCAACTGTTTTGGAAGGCAAGTATAGCAAACCCTCACAAGATGGACATAAAGTTACACTCATTACATTTATGTAAGACTAGAACTTCATACACTATATTAAAATTCAATTTTGTAGTGAAGTATCACCTTACTACTGCAATTTGATGAGATTTTCTTTTCCCCCCATCAGATTCCATTGGTATGTAGAAGATGCATGGGTTTCCAAGGTACCACTGAAATTAGCTGAGGAAAACTGGAGACAATCCAAAGTAAAACTGAAATTAATATATAAGGCCAGACTCTGGCCTTGAGAATGATATTTTTTATATTTTTCTTAATGGAAAAAGCTCATCTAATTTCTGCTATCTAGAAACTTAAGCACCTTCTTTTCATTCCTCTTCTTAGAGAAAAAGAGCACCTCACAGAAACAATTTCTCCCACCCCAAAATAAAGTTGTAAAGGGTTAGAGCACTGTCTAGGAAAGAATCTGTCTCTCAAGGTACTATCTAAATAAAGTATATCATCTGTTGCTTAAACTAGACTCATCATTTCAAGGCAACTAAAGTCTGTAAAGTCTAAATTCACTGACTCATAATGAGTATATTACCTAATCAATAAAGTTTAAAATACAGAAGATCATCCACTAAATTAATCCCTCATAAGAAATGTTGATCTCTCAAGTCTTATCTGTGTAGTCTTATCTCCAGTTAGTAGGGATGGACTTTCAGAGGTCTCCCTAAAAACTGAAGGCAGCTTACTTGATAGCAGTGCTAACATTGAATATTTCAAAAGAAATGCTGAGAATAGATGCTTATTCTCCATTTTTTCTTTTCTTTTGAATAGAAATTCAAAGCTGAAATTTAATTTAGGGTAGTTTTCAGTTTACACTTGCAATGTTCATGTTGCAGTGGCAAAGTCTAAAAGAAATCCTTATGACTTAAAAAATGCGGAGGAATAGGTAAAACTAGCTCCAGATGTCCTCTCACATTTGCAAATAAAGTATCCTTCATTGTTTTCCATTCATATGGTAAAAACAGACAAATCAAATACTTTCATCACAAATTAATAAAAATCTGGACAAAGCCTAGTTTTTCAGTGTTTGAAATAGAAGACAAAAGCACCATGTTGCTTGGGGTAGATGAGATACAAATAAACAAAGGAACCAAGAGAAAAATATTGTGAGAAACAAAGTGATACATAATTTGAGGTCTGTGCCTCTTTTTTTTCAGAGAAAGTATTCATAGGAAATTAAATATATTGTATAGAAAACAGTTTTTAACCCATAAAAACTGTATTTCACTTGCCTCTGAATTACAATTGCCTAGAAATAAAGGTTCAAGAAAATGGTTAATGCTTTAATTTAAAAACTCTTCACTATGAAATTAACAAATACAATTTAATTACAATTTCTTGCATGATAAATAGGCTAGATTTTCATTCTTAATGCCACCATGCAGTCTGTTAAATATGGACTTTTTGCTAAATTAATTTCCTGAGAGATCCAGCTGCTATTGCATGCAGATTGTGTTATCTAACACCTCATATTATTATTTCTAATTTGCATATCTATTTGATTAATGGTTTACCTTGCTTAATCTTATGCACCAGGAAGACACAAGCTGATCACCTCTATTCCTCAAATAGAACTGCTTGGACTGAGGGAGCTGGAGGATGTGATTCAGAATACAGAAATGTGCTGATGTAAAGTTTAGTGTATTATAAAATCTCAGCTACTACTGAAAGCTATCCTACTTTTAATTTCAATTGGGAAATCAAACCCACAGTCAGACAATCAAGCACAGGCACACATAGCTGTTAGGTGTATCGTAAAGTGGTAGAGTATTTTTGGGAATTTAATGATTAGCTTTTTTTTATCTGGATATTTATGTTTAATGGTGTTATCATTATGAGTGATACATTGTCTTGCAGTCTTGTCTTCAAGACTGGATTTTTACACATGCAAAAATTACTCGGTGGTGAAGACATCACTCTACATAAATCTCAATCCAGGGAAAGGCATTTTTTTGCCACGAAATCAGCCGTGAAAAGGAGCAAATCCCTAAGATATTGGAGGTTTCTCAGAAGGCAGTGAGGGCAGGCACGCTGATGGGACTGCTGCTGTTGGTGTCCTATTCAGCAGCATGAACCCAAGCCAAGGCAGGGAGCACATCATGCTGGGTGCTTCAGCTCTGCAGTGCGGTCTGAGTTCATGAGGCAGAGCAGAACTGACACGGGTGCTGTTCAGAGGTGTCAGGCTGGGAGCGCACACAGGTCCCGCTTCCAACCACCGCTAACGACAGTGGCACAGAACTACCAGCATTCAGATGGATTCTCTCTGGACACCCCTCAGCAGGAAGAAGAACTGGTAACCATGTGTAATAGCCCTGAGCCTGTCGCCCTCTCGGACACGAAATAAGCACGCGGGACGCAGCTTGTCAGGTCAAGCAGCCAGGGCAGCGAGGCCAGAAGAGCCTGACCCCTGCCCTCCATCGTTTATTTTATATGTTCTTAGAAACCACCGTGGATTGGAGGATGAAGATTTCCTCCTCTCAATCTCACTGGTCAATGGAAATGTCTATCGTACAAAGTCCACCTAGCAAAGGAATGCAAAACAATCCAGGCACGGTTAGCAAAACATGAGCATGTTTACAGAAAGTGCGTGAGCAACTACTCACAGAAATTGCAAGCTGAAGAACTGCAAAATGCAGGGCGACACTGAGCCATGTCTGTCACCATACAACCACCCCCATGCATGCCTCAGGTACTTCAGACAATTCCAAGTTTCTTTACAATCCAGCATCCTTCACGGCTGTACTTAACTACCACAATGTGCTGTCACAGAGTTTACAAAGTGTATCCCCCAAAACCGCACACATTGTGCTCCATCTTCTCAAAGGATTCCCATTGTTTGGGAATGAGAGATGCAGAGTGACAGCCGATCAGGAAATTTATTTGAATTTTCCACACAGATAGACAGGAGGGCTACGCCTTTCACTGCTGGAGAAGTCTCTGTCATAGAAGCCACTGGAACCTCATAAAAGAGCTGGATATTTCTATAGAGGGGAAAAAAATGTACCCAGAAAAGAGAGAGGAAAGCTGAACTTTCAATGGAGCTGCTCTGTTCGGTATTTCCTCCTGTCTTTACTAATTCAGCAAATGCCTAAAAATTACCTATGAAAGAAAGACTGCCCAAAAAATCTTTTCAGACATAAATTTTTATTCTTCTAAATATTTTAGATGAGTGAATATTTGTCTTTTTTAGGTTCATTATGAAGTATATACATTTTCATTTATATTTTAAAAGCATGCATATATACATGGCCTTTCTTATTTTATTGTAATGTATTTTAATTAAAATTATTGTTTAACAGAAACTTTTTCAGCTCTCTGAAAAATTCAGAAATCCACATTCTTATTGAAAAGATTTCAAATATTTATCTTTTTTTTCTAAAATGTCCTTCAGTACCTCATCATTAAATGATTACCTTAGCGATTTAAGACTCTGAAAAAGCATTTTCTATCAAAATGTCAAATAATATGAACAGAGACTAGTAACAAACAGTGCTAATCCACTTTACACACTCCAATATACTGGATACAATCTAAACAATACCCATTTAATTTCACCTTTCATTTACTCAAGCCTTTTTCCCATAAACTTATCCAGCTGCCAATTTTATTACTGCCAGACACGTGCAAGCAGCTGCTTCAGATCATCTAGGATGAGACAACTTCTAATTGTCTTGCAAACATCTAAAAATAAGCTCAGTATTAAACCCTATGAGCTGGAATCTCATTTAACTGGCTGAATGAAGCAACTGTTTTGTTATTTCTGTAAAAGGCTGGTCATGTTTTCAAGATCTGAACAAAATGGCCGGTAGTCAGACTAGTTTCATTCTAAATTACTCTGCAGGATAGTTTACCTCCACTATGGCTCAGTAAAACCAGAGTAACTTACAGACATTTCCACTCCCAGCTGCACCACTCTTTTTCCGGTCACCACTTTCTGAGAGCCTGGTCCAGGATAAGTACATGCCAGCATAGCTTATGATGGAAAGAAAAAGGCATGCAATAGAAGAAAAAAAGCTCCACACATTTGCAGTGAAAACTACAGTTGCATGCTTCATTGTACAAATAATATATATATATTTATATGTGTATATATGTATACGCAGATTTTTACTTTTATGTTTTGCTTGAAGCACTTGTGAATTATAGTCATTTACAAAGAGAATTAGAAAGTCACGAGCACACAGAATGATAGTGTGCTGTAGAGTAGAATTTCTAAAATTACTATTCACAGTCTTCAATAGGAATTTCCTTTCTGTTGAAAGGCAGAAAAAAGTTAAATAAATATATCTATGGTTTTAGAAATATTTACTGCTTCAGACAGTTAAATAGGAAAGGGCTGTACTATATTATTACTTTTTTTCTCCATTGGGAAAGCCACATACACATATTTTTTCCTCGCTACTATTTTTCATACAAAAAGCAATAATATGTCTTTTAAAGTTTGGTAGGTATTAAGATAGGAATCTAATTCTAAAAGTAACTACAAGATTTCTTGAGCCTCAGATACACATTGCATTGTAATTATACACTTAGTTGCAGTTCACTCTCTTCTGCACAGAATTTTTTTGATTGGTTCTTCACTGTGACTTGATCAAGCACAGCTGATTTTTCTTGCTATGATTTATTTTTTTTTCAATTTAATAAAAAAACTATTTTGGACTACAATTCTTCATGATAATTAACAGCCTAAAGTCCATGCCAAGAAAAGCTTACAAAGGCCAATAGTAAAGTCTTGACAATGGAAAATCTTGTGCACTTTTGACATTGGAAGTGTGTGTTGTGGATAAGAGGTGTCAGCATAAAAGAACTAGACAGTCTTGGAAGTGAAGCTGTAAAGCTCTTCAAGATCCTGCCATTGTGGGCCTGGTTCCAGACTCCAGTGTGCTTTTTACATTAGAAAGAGCATTTATTGTCTTAAAATGTACCCATGTGTTTCCCTGACCACAAACCATGATCGCCTTCTTCTGGAAGCAAGAATTCCTCACTTCCACTCTCCACCTGGTGACCTGAGGTGGTATGGAATAACAAGGTAGACACATCCCCATGGCTTCAGGCTCCTCCCCCTCATGGCTACAGAAAAAAAAAAATTGACTCTTTCCTGGATGAAAACCGTGACACTCACATTAACGCTTACTGTAAATGCAGGATCTGAAAATGATAGAGACTGGATTAACAAGAAAAATGGGTTTGCCAGAAAAACAATGCTTCCTCAGGACCTGTGTCTTTCAAAGATCTCTCACATGTATGAAGTAAGGTATCTGTGCTCAAGTCTGAATTTCTACTCTTTCTAAAAACCATTTCTATCCAAAGAAGTGAACGAAAGACCGGAAGTCTCTGGCTCCTCAGAGTCCCAAGGTATCATCTGTGAACATGTGAACAAGTATTGAAAAGAACCAACAGTGAAATCTGTCAAGAACCATGCTCCAGCAAAGGGTTGCACCCACGAGGATATCGCCCTTGAAGTTTCAGGAGTCTGACCAGACACAGCCAGCGATGCAAAGGCTGGGTCCATTTTTAGGTTGACTGATCAATCACAGTCCTGTGCAGGAAAGAACCAGCTTAAGAGCAGTTTCTAAAGAAAAGAAGCTCTGTTAAACCTTTGAGGTGAAAATGACCTTCCTGCCTTTATTCGCCCCTTCTCAGTGTTTGCTTTTCCTGCCATCACTGGAACCTTGCAGCATCTGATTTACTCTGTTGCTTAACAGATGGGCTCTGCTGGCAACTTTCATGGTCTGTGTGCCATTCCTGTCTCTTGCGCCAAAAAAAAAAAGGCAATTCTCTTCTCACCTTGTATAGTGCTTTTAATTTGTCTTCCAAATTTCTCTATTGTTGCTACTACATAAATAAAATATAACCCAAAAGTTGTATTAAAAGTCTTTTGATGGTCTAAAATAACAACTAGTTTTCAAACATAAGTATCAAAGGGAAAAAAAACACTTCTTTTCATCCTTTGTATTGCATTGAAAGTTAGAAGAAGGAGGAAAAAATCTTCGTCCTTACCCCCAACAGTGACGAAGTGGGTGCCTAAAGTAGACAGTGAAGCTTTAAGACACGGCAACAACTGAGTTGGGAGAATTAATTAAGATGCTTCAGATTTTGCCCTGCATATGAAACTGGCTGCTGGTTTCAACTGATTGTTTACTGCAGTCGCTCTTGATTAGGTAACAAAGCACATGTTGCAATTAAATAACACACCCAGTGCACTGCAAAATGGAAAAAAAAGGACTTTAGTTCTTCTTCAGTCTAGTCTAAAACCAGACTCTAGTCTTAGATTTGTAAACAAATTAAAGAAAATCACATCCATCATTAGAAATATTCTTACTAAATTCTGATAGGCTTATCACATCCATTTAAACACAAGCTGTTACCATGTCTATGTTTCACTAGAATTTATGCAATCGGGGAAAATGTATATTTAGTTTTAGATATGTATATTACAATATTTTCCAGCATTTTTCTTTTGGCTACCTAGTTCCCATATTTAGCTAAATTTCTGATGAGCTTCTCTCATATCCTGAGATAAAATTACAGGGAGATCAAGAGCGGATCAAATCCATCTGTTTTACATGTCTTAAGGTCAAACATCTGCCTGAATGGGATGCAAAATATGTTGGAAGACTGTGGCTTGCTTCCCATGACTTGTCTTTTTATTGTTGTTGTTGTTTTTTTTTTCCCCCTTCTTCAGGTGCCTGAGATATATTTAATTTAAAGTTACTAAAATGAATTTTAAAGGATGCATCTTACAGACATTGAGCAAGCTGCTTCATTTGACTCGATTCTCTTAGGACTCAGTAAGTGCAAAAATCCATTGGAAGTACAAGGCTGCTTCTCTAAATGAAAGGGCACAGAAGTGTACAGAACTTCTCATTTTCAAAAAATAGAAGACAGTAATAAATAGAGCGTCCTGTGGTCATGGAAGGGTTGTGTAAAGAAGCAAAAAGGGGTTTTTTTGGTTTTTTTGTTTTTTTTTTTTTTTTTAATTCAGCCTTCAGTTATGAATAACCTGGTATGGCACACACAAGAAGATAACAGATGGATGAGTTACAGCTAGATCTTAATAATAGCAGACATCATCTGTGCCACAGCCTTTGGGAAAAAAAAAAGTGCTTGTTGTCATTGTCTCTGGATTTTCTGTTACAATTAAATGTTTCTTTAGTATATGTGAGAAGGGAACCACGAGTATTGCTGGATTTTTGGGCTGTTTTGCTTGTTTTTCACAATAAAATGGTAATAAATGTAAAGCTTCCTATACATTTATCTCAACTTTAACATACGTTTTGCTTTGTTCTGGACGTTACACCCATTAAAACTCTAAAAGGAAACCAGGTGAACTGTATAAAAGAGAAAACCATCCACTGAGAGCAGTCTTGTAACAGTGGCGAGCAGAGCAGCTCCTAAGTTTGCTTCCTTCTTTGGCCACTCTTTCCTGGGTCTCTGTGAGGGACGACTGCACCGTCACTCAGAATAACGAAACACTCAATCTCTTCCTCAGCCCGCGTCAGATCAGCTTAACTTCACAGGGGAGGCAAGAATCATTAAGCCCTTCAGACAACTCTGAAATGTCCTTTGTTTCATGGTCAAAATGGAACGGTATTTTCAGCTAGACTTTACACAAAGATTCACGAGGAGATCGGACTTTAAAAAGGATTTCTGTTCATTTCCGCTTTCCTGAAATATGTGAACTTTTCAAAACAAATCACGTTTTAACAAGACTGTAAACAGCCTTACCGCTAAAACATAGAAAAACATAGTAAGCACAGTAAGAATTATGGTTGTTAGACTGTCTTTAGCAGTCATTTTACTCTTCACTGAAACAGATCTTATCTAAAAGAAAGTAACTGTAGAAAAATGGCTTAAATGAGGTAAGAAAAAGAGTAAGATTAAGGAGCAACTTTACAGAATTTGTGTCTAGTGAAGCAATTAGAATTTAGAAAGAATGTATTCACCATAATATATGAAATTGTGAAAATATACTCAAATCTTTGTCTAGAAAAAAAATTGAAAAATCCTTTTTTAAGTAGTGAAGTGTAACTTAGGCTATTGAATTCTAACATGATGTCTCTTTCTACGTATTTCCATTCCTTTTTGGCTAGACATTTCAAGGGTGTTTTTCTCCTGCTGATGAACTAGCTAGGAAAAATACCATAATGTTATGTACACTTTTTACAACCTACATTTTTGCTTTCATTTTGTGCTTCACACGCCGTGCTTGTGAAACAGCAGAATGAGATGAGATGACCAAGTAGTAGGAGGACTATGACAGGACAGCAGAGGAGAAGGAATAGAATCTCCTTGTAGAATCTCACACCTATTTGTGGTTTGTGCTGATGCCAGTCACTGCAGCATCTCAGTGTGAACTGCTGCTTCTTTCACTATAAATTCTCTTTCTTGAAACTGATGTAGAAATCCTAATTAACTGGGAGTTTTCCCTTATAGTGAACATAAATATAAATATTTTCTGCAAAAAAAGCAGATGAAACACATAATGAAGCCTTTTTAGATTTCAGTGAGAAATAGGCCTTATCCTTCAATATGGCTATTCCTCTTCATAATTCAGCTTCTCAGATTTATTTCGCTGCTTTTCTAAAGAGACTATTGATTCAATTGATTCTATTGGCTATTTCATGTCAGCCTGTATTTAGATGATACAAATGGGTATGTCAGAGTTAATTTCATTTTCCATGCACTTACTTCATGGCTTAGCAGTAGCAAGGGAAAAGAACAGATATCATTATGAAAAAAGAATCACTCTGATTTTGGGCTTCATTTTCTTCCCTAGAAGAATGAGATTTTTTCATTACAATGTATTATTTCTACCTTTGTGAGCTTTATTCTTAGTCTTACTTCTGTCTATTAAAGGCATTTAATGTTTTTTATCATATTTCTGAAGTGATTTCACGAATGCCATTGTTATTTCTGAAAAATATAAAAATTATTGAATCAAGCAATGAAATTAGACATTTATATTTTTTTTCTTTTTAGGTTATGCATTTACCTAATACACATTTAAGTGCTGCATGATTCAACATAGGAATCACATAGGACTCCACCAAATAAGAAGACTCACTTTTCTTTTTAATAAACCAATGCTTGTTTATACAAGCAATTATTTTCCTCCTCTTTCCTCTGCCAGTCCTCATCCTCCTCAAATATGAATAAGGCCATGAAATGAACACAGGAAGCAAGATTAGGCAGCACTGAGATTGCAAACTGGTCATAGGATTGTATATGACTTAAGAAAAGTGAAATTTCTTTTTTTATCATTTTTCGAAGAAGAAAAATCCTCTATAAAACCTGGAAAAAACACTGATATTGAGTTTTCTACATTGTTAAAAAGATTAATCAAAAATTTTCAAAAGCAGCACTATGTCCTGTTGCTATTAGCAAATGTAAATTTGAGTGAATCAGGCAGACAGCTGTACAAAGAATTGGTGGTCTTCTGGTGACTGCTCTATGACAAATACTGACTGATCAGATTCATTTAAAAAACTGCCATGATTTTATTCAAAGGCAGAAATACTTAGAAATCCAAAGAGAAAGAAAAAAAACCAGTGGTCCAAAGTACAGTGATGCACTGTCAGTAGCAAGATGAAGAAAAGCAGCAGATGCTATAAGAGACTGTGACAAACTGCCTCTGGTCCAGGTTAGCTCATACAGAAATAATTCAAGATCTACTAAAATACTTTTTATTTTAGTCCCCTGCCCTTTATGAAGCCAAGTCTCTTCTACCAGTAAGATGAAATAGTGTGGACAGCATGAAGACACTTAGATCTCTCATATAAGCCTCCAAATGGAGAGAGTGTAGCTCTTTTTTGATAAAAGATATTATCACTTTCAGAAAGAAGCTCTTGTGCTCTGATGTTGTTGGAACTGTTGAGGGAGAGCTGTCTAAATTATTTTAACTTTGACTAGAATAATGTAGACATACCAAATAATTCCAAAGCTTTTTAAAAATAATTTTACTTACTATATTAGTATAATACACGTACACCTAACCTGATTTTAATTAACATCTTTCAATTTCAGGTAGAAAATGTTGACATTTTTAATATATTTCATGTTCAGTTTACTTTAATATTGTATTAAAAATTTACTCATTTGGGGTAGCTTTGTGAAGCTAAACCTTCACACTTGGTCCCAAATGCGGTTAGAACATTCGTAACTAAGTAAAATGAAAGGGATAAAATAAAATACTTTGAATGAACCAACAAGTCTGATGTGTAAAATTAAACTCAGGCACACATGGAAAAATTATCCATGTCTTTTCATCATGTAAAAAACATGGTTTGTGTAGTAAAGTTTTTAAAGCAAGAAAGATTAAAATTACAAACAGTTGTTATAGATAAACAGTGGTCAAAGTAATTCCCTGATCTCCATGTTTTTAAACATACTGTTTGGCTTGGTCACAATTCAGTCATACAAGAAAAAAAGATCCTAAGACAATAAACAGCCCCATTAGCATTATGGAAAGGAAATTGAGAACACAAGTATGAGCAGCTGGCTTGGATCTTGGGAAACTGTGAATACGGTCAAGTAGGTAATTATAGCTATAGCCAATATGACATGAACTACGAACAATAGAGTTTGACTGAGCATAGGGACAATGAAAAGGACTCAGAGCTAAAAGCCCCCATCAGACATGGTCCTGTACTTTTAAAATGTGGACTAACTCTGTTAGGAAAGAACAGGTTATAAGCAGTTTGAAATATCACTCTCAAAAGTTCATTTTTATAAATAAAAAAATAAATATAAATAACATTACTAAGAACGCTTGAAAAAAGGCTATGGAGAATAAAAAAACCCATCATTTTCTATTTGCCCTGAGTGTCTTCACCATGTAATGTAGTATATTGGACACAATTCTAATATAAATTCATTTCAAGATAACCACAGGCACTTTTTAGCTATCTCGTTTGCGACATCAGTCCGGTTATGGGAGACTCATCCATGTTTTACCTCAAATCACCTGCTAATTTGGACCCAGAAAGAATATAAATTGTATAATTATGCCCTTTACATCTCACACAGTGAATAGCATCCACAGCCTAATGGAGAACAATGGCAATAGTTCCCATGTTTGAAATGTTGTTTTCCTTACTTGAAAATAGCAATTTAAGTGTAAGCAGTAGAAAGGTGAATAAGGTCAATGACCAGTAACAGAAATTTTGTCACAACAGATATTTTTATTAAGAAACTTTGAAAGTCAAATAAGATAATTCCTAAATCTCTAGTGCTGCTGATGTAATATTGATTAATCATGTTAATCACCTTTATTCTGTTTCAAGTGTCTGTCATGGGGCCTCAGTGTACTGGATGGGCACTCCTTGGTGTGGAGTTCTTAAACCTAAATAAATCAATCAATAAATAAAACCAGCAACCTGTCCTCTAGAAAAGCTATAATTAAATTTTCATGAGTTTTCCTTTGGATGCACAAACCTAGAGCACCCTCATAGATTCCTGCCTTAATCCACATTGGTGTGACTAATTAAAAACCCTTATCATCCATTTTAAGGCACAAAACTCAATATAAAATGCATTTTAAGACATTGCCATCGTACAGTACTGCCTGTGATTTCAACCACTTGACAAAATTCACTTAAACAGAAGAAAGGATTACATAATATTCTTTGTACGTTTGTGGTCTGAAACCAATGTAGCATTTTCTTAGAATGTGACGTTAATGCTAAGAATTCCACCCCTGCTGATTGGACAAGTTTTATAACATATCTTACCCATGACATGGGTATAGATAACTTGCAGGCACTGAACAGAATTAACAATGACTAAACTCTGCCTTCCCAGTGTTAAAACTCTCGAAAGTATTAAATAATTCAGAAATACCTCTGCAACAAACAATAAAGTAGACTTCACATCTGCTCAGCCAAAGCCAAGGAGAAAACCATTATGATTCTGTCAGTTTGGGGTTTCGTACTTGATTGCAATTGTGGACCTGTTAGGAGCCCAAATACGCTTTCATCACTTCAGAGAGTCTGTTTCCTGCAAGTTTGGAAAGCATAGTGTGGACAAGCTAATTCCCATTACCACATGAATCTCAAGTCTCATCAAAGGTACTGAAGCGAAAGAGATGCTTAACTGAACCTAGGTTTTGATGAAGTAATGTACTGCTTACAGGCATTTTACCAGATCAAAGGATTTAAATTCATCAGATTAAGATCACATTCTCCACAAAATCACACTTTTGTGCAAAGTTAATTTTCAAAATCATGCTTCCTTCTTGACACAGTTATTGCTTGGAAGTAAAAAAATATATAAATTAAGTGCACACTTTTATGCTACACATTCAATTGAATCTGTATTTGGTATTTAGATTGCACACACTCGTATAAATAATGTTTAAGCCAGTAGCAACTAGATTAAAAATATGTTCATGAGAAGGCAAAATAAAACCTGAAACCCCTTATTTGGTAGCATAAATCATCAGAATCTTTCTGTAACTTACAGATTTAATTGCCAAGAAACATTAAGTAAGAGGAGGTCTCTTAGTAACTAGATCACAATTACTCGTTTTATTAGAAATTTGTATGGACAGAGTTACTATTCTGTTTTATGACCTGAAATAACTGCACATAGATTTGATGAATCTGAGAGCTATGTGCTTTGATTACTATAATCTTGAAATCTGATGATAAATTCCTTGCTAACAAAGAATCATGACTTTTTCCTTGTATTTTTGTTTACCTAGCAAGGTACTGTATATTTTTTTTCATTTTTCATAGAAATCGATCTTTTGCAATATGTTCTGTACTTCTGTCTTCTCCTATGATAACATTGTTAATTATTCCTATTCTTGGATCCCTTCAGTCACAATTCTGTGAAATATTTATGGTGCAGAGGTGATGCAAAAGGCATCAGAAATGTGTGGGGTAGTGGCAAACCTTCAGTCAGCACGAAGTTTTAAAGGTCTGTGAAAGGTGTGTGGGGCATGGGAATACGAGTGGCGAACGTGTGTTCCTGTAAGAGCGTTTGAAATTCTGGGGTAGGTTTCAGAACACCATGTAAAATGTCAGACTTCAGATTGTGTAAACTATAGGTCCAACGAAGTCAAATGGAGGTTACAGCATCATGATATCAATCTTGGCATTTTGTAGTCTGGCATGGTGCTGTAGTCTCATGCAATTCTTCATATATAATTTAACACTTTAAAGGCCCTTTCCCCTGTATTTTGACTGACAAAGAACAACTTTGTTGATTTACGCTCTTTTGTACATTGGAATTTTCCCCCTTTCTGCTGTGTAGATAAAAACATGTTTGTTTCTTATGCAGCAACACCACGATGTTACCTCCATTTTCTTTATGTAACGCCACTTTTTTTCCTCTTTCTTCTTGGACTGCGAGCAAACATGTCCACCCTCATGTCCACCCTCATGTCCACTCTGGCTCAGTATCTTGCTTGCTAATGAACTGTGACAAGTTATAGCAATAATTTCCTCTGCTATCATATTGCACTCTGGACCTTAATGACAGTTCCTTATCAACAGTTCCAATTACTAACACATCCCTAACTCATTCTTCTGTGCTTGCCCACATTTCACAACACTTAGCCAGTTGCCACAACATCCTAAGAAAAATCTTTATTGATCATTCCCTTTTCAGATACATAATCTTCTCGTGTCTCTGTTTTCACAGCAGGACATGATCAATGTGACCACCTACTGTCCCCCTACTGGTCTGTCTGTTACTGTCCCTGTTACCTTTGCAAACAACAACTGCAAAATGAAATAAAACTTTCAGAAACTATTATACATCAGCTACAACTGAGGTTTGGCTGCTAAGGAAGTTTTCTTTTAGGTACTAAGGCAATCATTAGTGCAAGAAGTTTAATAGCTTTCAGATATTTTTCTTTCTTTTGCCACTTTCTTTGTTATCATAATCCATCCATATCTGATGTTTAAATTGAGCCTACAATCCTACTCAAGCTGTAGCTCCAAAGAGATGTGTTAGCCTCAGGGGCTAAGTCAATACAAAACCAGAAAAGTATTCCTTAGAGGAGATATCCATTCTGGTAAGAAAGGTTTTAGATGTGAATATCTCCTTCTAGGAAAAGCTAGAGGGATAATCAATTCATACTAAAAGAAAAAATCCTTGGAGTCCACAGCGCCTGAAAGAAATCCCATCAGTTGACACAACTGAACTGTAGATGAAAATTTTAATTAATGGCAAAACATTATACGTCTGTCAGAGCTATGGGAGGACAAATGCCCATGTCACAACTGAGATGCCTCTCAGCTGAAACTTAACTGCCTTAACAAGACATTCAGAATGCTTTACAAGCAGGACACCACTGCAGCAGAAAGGCAACATCATCTACCACTGTAAATAGCAACATTCCTTTCTGTTATCTCCTAAAACAAGTGCCCTGTGTGTTCAATCCAAGATGCATAAGCACAATCTGGGTAACCAAGAATGCTATTTTCCCTAATCTACATTTAAAGAACATTGCTTCAAATTTTCCCCTCTGCAGTGCTTCTACAAACAACTGAAATTATGTTTTATCCTGCATATTACTCAATGTAAACAGCTACCAAGCTCTCAGTAAAGAGCCAGTGTTCCAGATATCTCTGTTCCAGTAAGAACTAGTAATTATAAAATTTTAATTTTGGTGCTGAGGAGTACACTGCTTTGCTCTGTGTCCAGCCACACAGGTCTCTGGCCCATTAGTAGTAATAATAGCAAATACAGCCTGTATGGCATGAATTACTCAGGCACTTCAGATAAAATCATGGACAGCACGAGAATTCAATGGTCAGAATGTGAGGCCTTCAAAATTTCTTTCTCATTTTCTTCACAGTATCTAGAATACTTCACTCAAACGTTATTCAGGCTAGGCCTCAAGGAGAATTTAGCCACTTAAGTATTGCATAGGACTTTTGAAACAGAATGCCTGTTTGCTATCCATCACCATAAGTGCCTTGGGTTTTCACAGTGAAATTACTATGGTTGTGTTTGCAACACAAAGTTCTTGAGCGCCCTGAGCAAACGGCAGCAAAATTATGGCTTTCCTCTGCCTGCTTGTGTTAGCCTGCTCTAGTATACAAACTCTGACAAAGGTACTGGTTTGAGAGCTACAGAAAATGCTCCGTGCTTCAGTGGATGCTGATCACAACTCCCACTTGAAGGTCGTGGGTCTCCCAGGAAGCTTAAGTCTTTCCCACTTTTGTTTTGGGCAGTATAAAAAAAAACAATGGGTCACGGAATACAAGTCAGGGATGCCTAACCACATCTCAGTTCTGGTTTTCTATTTCCATGTGCAGTGTGTTTCTGGTTGTTAGGGTCAATTGGATGGAATAAAAATATGCAGAAATTTGTAGCAATGGGCCATTTTAACAGAAACTTTGCTTGTACTTTGTGCTAAAGCCTATATTCCAAGCTCATGTATTCCATACATTAATAGTTAATATGAAGAGATATAATCTTAACAGGGTTTGCCTATTTGAAGAAATATTTCAATGCCAACTTCATATTTACTAAACTAAAAGCTGTTTTTAATTATTTTTTTTTTTATATTTTATTCATAAGATCCCCTTTTGCTTTTTCAGTTTACATAAAGAACTGGAATTAACTTTAAAACTGATTGCTTAAAGTAATTAATTATTTTCCTTATGAAATTTCCTGGGTAAATTAAGATCGTATAATTGAAGGGTTTTCTCTTGTGCAAATGGAATACACTGAGAGCCTTGACTGAGAAATAGATGTATTGCCCAAACACCTAGAGGTTTTTCTTTTTTATTCTTTTGCTGGAATTAATACCTGTCTGGCAGGAGTGCAAGAGAACATTGTTTTTAATGAACAGAAATATATTGATATCTTCTTAATAATACCAATTTTCTTAAAAAGAAAATGTTCAGCTATATTTTTTTAAATTCTAATAACAGCATTACTCTTGTAGTCAGAGTTTACATTCAGCAAATGTGAAGTATAAAGTGCTATTTGCTTACAAGTATCTCAGCAAACCAAAGCTGCTTTTGCAGTGGCTTGCTCAGTTTCACCAATCTGGTCTTTTAACCAAAATAACTCCCATTTTTTTTCTAGGCCAAGGCCAATATGCATCAAATAACCATGTGGAAGGGAAAAGGAAGGCCATCAGGAAACCCAAGACATAGAAAGAGGTAGAATGTATGTGTGCATGTATGTGTTTTTAACCATGCTGAAAAAAAAAGTAAATATTGAGACTGATAAAATGAATGGGAGAACAAAACTTGTCTGTTCCTTGAGGTCATTAGGAAACAGCATTCCTTCTGAGATTCTTAATGATAAACAGGAGTGGGCAACATTAAATACTGAAAAGTATGGAAAAGTATAAGAAGATTTTGAAAATAATAGGAAGAAATCGGAAGAAGTTAAGTAATGAGAGCTTGACAGGGGTAGAGCTGTAATAATGAATTGTTCACACTGATATTTGAGACTAATTCAATGCTACCATAAGTGAAAAAAGTCTCATTCTTTTATATTTACTTCTTGAAGGATGGACTGCTGCTCAGCAGAGAATTTTCTCAGAGTGCATGCTCTGTTTAGTTCTTATTTCCAGCACCATCAGAAAAGCAATAGCATGCTAGTGAAACGTTGTGCCTAACAGATTGTCGCTGTTGTACCGAGAACAGTGAGAAACGACACAATCCGAGATCAGGAAGAAAGTGGCATTATTTAATTAATTATAAATCAGTTTATATAACTTGGGTTGCAAAGATGACAGGAGGTTATTGGTTCTTTGACCAGCCACCCCCTAGAATGATTGGTGGAGACTATAGAACTCCCATTTGAAAATATTTCTTCAGTGTACCATACCAACACTGCACAACAGACTCCAGGTGCAAAGATAAAGAATTACTTTACAAAAACCCGTAGCAGTGTTTTCATAGCTTTCATGAGAAACGCAGAGCTCTCACAGAATGCTGCAGAAAGCTGGAATATTTCTCTGCTAAAACTTGTCAGCGTCTACAACAGTTCATCAGAAAAACCTGCAACTAGCACAGTATTACTGATTTAGATTTTGAAGACAAATACTCAGTTCCTGCCAAGCTACAGTACAGATATCATAGGTTAAAAGGACTCTAGAAATTCACAGCAAAGTCTGAGATATCTCTACAAACAGGGCATTTCCAAGATGGCAAAAATATCTGCATCCTTGGTCTATGTGAGATTGTCCTGCTCTGACTTAAGCCCGAGTTATCCAGCAGCCAAGAGGGAACAGAAAATACAATTATTAATTTCTGCACAGTGTACCATAATCAGGCATTAGGAATAGCATGGCCAGCAGGAGCAGGGAAGCCATTCTTCCCCTGTACTTGGCACTGGTGAGGCCACACCATCAGTGCTGTGTCCAGTTCTGGGCCCCCCAGTTTAGGAAGGATGTTGGGATGCTGGAGCGTGTCCAGAGGAGGGCAGCAAGGCTGGCGAGGGGCCTGGAACAGAAATCCTGTGAGGAGAGGCTGAGGGAGCTTGGGTTGCTCAGCCTGGGAAAGAGAAGGCTCAGGGGAGACCTTATCACTCTCTACAAATCCCTGAAAGGAGGGTGTAGCCAGGTGGGGGTCAGTGTCTCCTCCCAGGCAACCAGTGACAGGACAAGAGGACACAGCCTTAAGCAGTGCCAGGGGAAGTTTAGGCTGGACATTAGTAAGAATTTCTTCACAGAAACAGTGACTGGGCATTGAAATGGGTTGCCCAGGGAGGTGGTGAAGTCGCTGTCCCTGGAAGTGTTTAAGACTGGATGTGGCACTCAGCACCGTGGTTTAGCTGAACAAGGTGGTGTTAGGCCACAGGTTGGACTTGATGATCTCAGAGGTCTTTTCCAACCTAGATTGGAATGAGATGATTTTCTCATTCTGTGATTCTGTAATCTATTCCTTTATCCAGATAGTTTGTATACCAACTGAATACATAATGTAGCCTTTTCTACGGGAAGCATTATGACTAAAAAACAGTTTCACCAGAATTAAGGTGATTTCCAAGGCTAAGTAATATCAGAGCTGGATAAAGCAGCCAAATTAAAACAAGAACTAATTAAAACCCTTGTCATAACACCATTTGCATTTTATGAAATTATTAAACAATTTAGAAAATTAATTTTTATTATTCACAGTCTATGGCAGTTCCTTGGCCAGGGCTAAATGCAGAAACACCAGAATACTGAGCTACTATAAAGCCCCCTTTCTTATGATGCTGAATATGAGTAAGGATCAGACAGGTGTTACACAGTCAAGCTCGAGCAATTAATGTCACAAAAACTTCAGCAAGGCCAGGATTTCTCTGACAGTCCACATATGGTCAAGATTTTTAGGCTGTGGAGCACCAAATCCAGCACAGAAAATCAAGCCAGGATTAAACAAATTAACGTAACTGACTGCAGCATATCACAGCAACCTTCCTAGTGGATCCTGTTCCTGCTCTAAGAAGGGCTAATTAAGTTAGGCAAAATGTAATGTTTATGAACTTGTGCAGTTCCTTCAACTTGAGAAACATTGAGAAATGCTTTCTATACTAACAAAAGTGGCAAAAATAGCTGTGACTGCTCCAGCTTGCTTTCTTCAGAGAAAGGAGAAAGCAAGCATACAAAACCCCACAGCAACTCATTTTCATTTTCTGTTCTTCTTGTCAGCAGCTTTATATCTTTAGGAGAAATATTGAAAGGTTTATTAGAGATTTAATTTCTATTAATTGGAATGTGAATTGCATTCCTATGAGTATACCATGTTTGGGCATATTTGTTTCATTCCCAAACTGTAAAATGGGTATACCTTACCTCAGTTTTACAGGAATTTTGAGTTTTAAATATCAGCAAATTTTTCAGCTGGAGACACAGAAGTATATGGGTATTTATAGACAGATTACTTGAAAATGCATAAATGTAAAGAAGAAAAAACCCAAACTGTTACTGAAATAGTATGAAGGAAAAACATTTGCTACTCTATGTTTTTCTCCTGATCATTCTTATGATGAAAGACCAAAAAATGTTCACTGTTAAAGAAAAAGCTGTTGAAAGTTTATACACAAGAGAAAAGGCCAGTCAAGGTACTGTAATATAGGCTCAGCATTTTAACAGCCATTCTTTTGTTCTGTTTGCATAATATAGATTTCCACAAGTTAAATGGAAAACTAGCTACAGCAGGTTACCCTATGAGTTTACATTATGCTGAAATAATTTTTGATTCTTAGAGATTTAAGTCTTTGTTCATACTATAAGCATCAAAACAACTTTATTAAGTGCACCGCATTATACAACACTGCATGCCAAAACTTGTAAAATGTCAATGCCATGTTTTTCTTGGAAGCTTATAATTAATTCATCATCAGAATAGCTTTGGGGCCTTATTCTGATCCATTTTCTAAACAGTGTTACCAGGAAATTATGTTCTGTGCTTCTGTTTATTTAAAGAATATCACTGCTGAATTTACGACAAGCAAACTAGTTAAAGGAAAGCCTTTGGGGGATGTAGTAAATTAAAAATGAAAACACAGTCAGAGGAATAAGGAATTTACAACCAGAAAAATCTCATAAGAAAGTGTACATTTGGAGGTTTATATAAATCAGATACAGCTTCTGTAAATACTTAGAGCATAATAAATACATGATTGCTGAACTCAAAGACTAGTAATTTGTGTTACCATATCCTGCCTGACTGCTCCATCCTGCTATAATAGAAGGCTCCTAAGTGGTAACAGAGAGGATTTTGTTTGTTACTGCAATGAAGCAATAGGAAAAGTCAGAAAGAGATTTACCTTCAGTTACTGAAAAAGGACTTGGCCCAAACACACTGAAGGTGATAATAGTATTTTCAAATATCTCAAGGGCTTTGAATTCAGAGATACATTATATTTTAGTGTAGATTTACTCATAATTTCTTGATGGCACATTTCAGAGATGTTGCTTTCTTTTATATTTGGGAAAGATATGTTTTCAAAGTGAACTCAACATTAAGAGGAAAATGCATGTGAATAAAAAGAACTCAGCAGGATTACAGCAAATATGGGTCCTTGTCTTTCAATAACATTAGAAAGGTTATTTTCGCAATCTTCCTTAATTTGAAAACTTATAAATTCTGGATATTATCTTTGACTTCCGGTAGTAAAATTTCTATTTGAAAAAAAGCAAGACTATAAGCAAAAGAACATAAGCAACTAGGGGGAAAATGCAGTTTTCTCTCTGATGTATTCTTGTAGAAAAACTGATTCTACTCATGAACGCCAAGCTGCCCTGCTCCTAGCATTTAAGTTAAGACTAGCAGCTTCCTTACACTTCCACAGTACTCTTGAAAAACTTGAGCTGTAGTTCTAGTCAGGACTTCAATGAAGATAACATAGTAGAGTGGTCAGCTGGAGGACAGCCAGTGCTTCAAAGGCATCGTGGATTAAAGGAACATAACTGCTACGAGGGGAAAGAGACAACAGAGCAGCAGTAGCTCACCAGTTACACACAATTTTAATGTTTGGATGTCTCTCTCATGCATTGTACCGATGTCTCTGAAGTGTGCTTCCTACAATTTTCCCCTCCTCTCTTCCACATGTCTTGTGACTTCAAGTGCACAGTGTGCTTCCCATTCTCTGCTTGCTCTGCTGAACTTAAGAAGCAACAAAAGAAAACCCTGTTGAGACTGAGGCAAATTGAAAGGATTTCAGTAGTCACTCGAATCTTCTCACATTCTTTGGCTGCAAAAAAAAAAAAAAAAAAAGGAGTGATCTGTGAAGCTCATTCAGATGACAGCCAGCAAGCAGTAGACTCTAAATTTGACACCCTCTCATATGCATTAAAACCTCTGAAGGAAAAGATTTAAACAAGCATGGGACTGGAAGCAGCCCTTTTCAAGAGCAGAAATGGGCAGTATACTGCAAGAGAGCAGTTGCAAGAGAAGGAAGGTGAGATTTGCAGAGTTAACATAATGTCTCCAAACTTTTCACCAGAAAACTCCTGTTCCTATGCACCACTTTGTGATTCCCAGCTGGCCAAAAAATGTCAACATGTTTTTGCTAAATCACTTTCATTATATTTCAGATCAAACATTTCATTCTTCTCAATGTCATTTTGTTCAGCTAATTCGTAGCTACAGGCAGCAGGAAAAGTGCAAATTTAAGATAGCTATTGAAATATTGACAAAGTTCTGCTGCTCCTAAATTCACAAAAAAATCCATTTAACAGGATGATTCAGGACATTTGTAAAAAATTAACAGATCAAATTAGTATTTAAAAAAAGAAAACCTTTTTTTTTTATTAGGAAAATTGCAGCCAGTTTTAAGTGGAGAACTTTAAAATAGATTTTCTTAAGGCTTTTTCCAATCCAAGACATTATATGAGCCTATGAAAATACTATTCTTGGTAAAACCCATGGGCAAAATTGTGCCTTGTTTCTCACAGCTTCAGCTTGGAGTCTCTTGGGCTCCTGGTTGTTCCTTTCCCTGAGATGCATTTGGTCCACACATGGAGGGCACTGATAAATGCAGAGCATTTTTCTGGTTAAGGAAAAATTTTTTGACAGCTGCTGACTTCAGGGCAACGGTGATGTCTGATTTATGACGTCTATCATCTTGTTTTATTTGGACGATTCTCATTGCTGAGGGATTTTTTTTTTTTTCCGTTTTTTTCTTGTTTTACTCTACCTTCAAGTTTGACATTACAGTCACATTGTGCAATCTTGGATGATCTTCTGGCAGGCCATCAAAAATTAGCCATTTCTCACCAAACTGACAAAACACCCTAACAAAAGCCCAAGCAGTATCTTTCGAACACTTTTATTTCCAGTATACAAACTACTGGATCAGGAAATTATTTAGATCAACAAATCTTTCATGGCCAAGCCCTGCAATGTCGAGCTAGCTTGATGCTACACAACCTAAACTTGTGGGATGCTCCAAACTCTTTGGACCTCGGACTAAGTTTTCGTGGAAAAGACGAAATTTCCAACTGTATATTTTGGTTTATTCAGAAGATTCCAATAGTTTCTCTCGCTCTTATGCCATGCATTAGATAAGTGCTTGAAATAATGTCATAGGTCAGGCACCTGCTACTGGTGAGATGAGGAAAGTGTTGGACTAGCCCAAGGAGTCACATTAGATTATCAGAATGGTGCTTTCATAACTGGGGATATGCGGAGTACTTCAACTTGAATTAATTCCTGAGAGTGAGAAAATGTTACTGAAGATTATTTTCTTCCAGCTAACCCACAGTTAAGGTGAAAGATCATTTGGAGACTGACGCCCAGAGAATTCTGTGTCAGCTTTCTTTTGCATTCCCTGGGAATAGAACATAATCTGTAAGCAAATTAAGAAAAGCAAATATGAGCCATAGTGACTATTCCATACATAAGTGGAAAATGTTAGGCAGTTTTTCTCCAAGTAAATAAAGCATTCTAAATCTTGTAACAGATTTGCTACTTTAATTTTGTATTCTTCGTTATGGGCATTCTGTGACCTTGCAATTTTATTTACTAAGTGGATAAACTAGATGACTATAACCAGACTGAATTAATACTTAATTCGTTAAACAAGAGACAGTACAATCTGACCACTCTGCTGCAGTTTATGCATCTTAAAATGTATAAATTTTTGGTTGCAGAAATAAAGATTTCGAGGAAGGAACAGGACCAAGGAAAAGAAGGAAGACCATGAGCAAATTTTTGCCAGACAACCTTTTGGGAAGAATAGTGTACCTACCTATCTCTCTATCAGTATGTAGATATAAGGGAAATAACAGCAGAGTCAGTTACTCTGGATTTTTCAGATTCTAAATTGGTTGGAAAATGTTAAAATCATAGGGATAGTGTAACATCCAGCTAGTCTGTCCGTACTATTTGACAGTATAGGAAACTTTCAACATTGTGAACTGTGGTTTGAAGCACATCCTCAGAGCTGGTCATGAAATAAAAAATCCTAACTTAGCAACTGCATTTGAATTATTTGTGAATTGTATGCAGTTTAAGCTTGCATGAGGGATTTTAGGTTTTCTGCTCCTGCAAGGGTTGATTTCAGCAGGGACACCTTATCAATGGTCTTTCCAGAGCACCAAAAGCCTATGTTATCATATATACATTTCTTTCCATGAAGCTTGTCTTTCCTGCAAGCACTCCTGGTTCTTCCTTATAGTTGACTCAGGAATACACATCCTTTTTCAACACTAAACTACCTATGCTTTTATATACTAAAAACTTTTTAAGTTCTTGCTATAGATTGCAACATCTTCTACCATAACCTTAAGTAGATTATGCCTGAAAGACTATTCCACTCCTGAAGCAATCGGTTGAAGATACAAAACAAAATCTGGTTTGTGATTTAAGTGGAAAATTAATACACTTAGCTTTGTTTTGGAAGAAAATATTTCCTAGATTAATTTTATTTCCATAGTGATGTTAAGAACACAATGCCATTCTGTCCATTTTCAGCTATTGGATCTAATGAAAAAAAAAAAAAAAACAAAAAAAACCAAAACAAACCAGCAATGAGATAGAAGAAGAAAACAAAAACACATCTTTGAGGTATTCCTTCCCCAAATTTTTATTAGTCTATTTCTCTCTGATGGCTCTGAAGGCACAGGTCTCCCACTCATTGTATAAAACCTGTCCAAGATGCTAAGGTGGGATAACAAGGCGGGTTTTATTGTGCTGCTAAATCTATTCCATGCCGTTGGGAAATGAGTGCAGAGTTAACTTTAAGCGAGACAGAAAATTCATCTAAGTCTTGTCATGTAAAAAGAGGGTATTTTAGAAAAGAATACCCCTGCAAAGAATTGCTATCAATTTCGGATACGACCCTGTGACCCTAACATTTTCCAGATACACAAGCAAACCACTGCGCTGTGAGGAGACATCTCTGTGCAGTACTGATGAGAAAACTGCTGCGTCCATTTCCTCTGCCTGCACTTTAGAAAGAGCAAAAGAAAACTGAAGAGCTCTCAGAAGCATGCCTCCACAATGAGCTGAACTCTGAAAATCATGTTTGTCCTCAAGTTAAAAGGAAACCTCTTCTGTAAATCCCCTATTTAGGAAGATCTTTCAATCTAGCAAAGTAGAACAGAACTAACAGTTAGATATGGAATCTAAGAAAATGCAATATAAAACTGGTATAAGAGTTCTCGTTTTAGATAATTCTCACGTGAATTCAAAGAATTCTAAGATAATTGCAAAATTCCATTGTATGGAATACTCCATCAGAAAACATGAAGTTTAACAGTCGGGGGGTATTTTGTTCAGCCTCTTTGTTCCTTTAGATCTTGTGTTTTAAAATAAAGCTATTTTAACACGTGTCAAAATTACTTTTAGGCATCCAGCAGTGCACCACATAAAAAAATCATAAGACCAAAAAATATTGTGGGGTGTTTATGCTCAATATCAAGTTCTGATATGGGAATCAATAACAGTATATTTGTTGAATGCAAAGTTCCCCATTCAGTTAAGTACTTACAAATAAGCACAGAACTGGTATTCACAAGTTGGGACAATGAGCCAGGAAATTTTTAAGCCTGTTTATAAAACAAGACAAAAACGACAAGATTTGAAAGTGTCTTTTGTTGTGAAATCCTCAATCCTTAAATTAAAGGCTTTTCTAGGAATTTCTTATTTTCCAAGTTTAAAACTCTGCTTGGTATGAGGAATTTGTTATGAGGAACAGGAATATATATGAACAATGTATTAGAAGCAGGTTCTAAATATGAGCTACTTACGCTTATGATCTCCTTCTAGCAGAAATGGAAATTTATATTATTCTCTTGAAACCTATTTCATAACTGAATTTCTTAAACAGAGAATATTTCACCACAGGCTTTTGAGGTTTGTTTTGGCTCAGTTGCACATTGGGTTTGTCACCAACAGGACACTCTTCCAATGGTAAAAAAAGTCGTGTATTAAGATTGGGATCCCTAAATTCCTAGGAGCATATTGATAGACTTAAAAATTACTGTAATTACAGCAAAATAGCGAAGCAGAGAGAGGGAAATTAAATGGTATATTTTGTATTATTAAAAATGAAAAATATTAATCTTGAAAGTTATTGTTTAAATTTAGTAATGGCTTTTGGTGGCCAGCTGCTTTAGGTAAAATCAGCTGCTAATCTTTTTGAAATACAATTTTTTCTTAAATCCATAGTAAACCATTCCTTTGATTGGGTAAATATTATAAATAATTGTAAGGGACTTTTGGATTCCGTGAGATGTAAAGCAATATAGGAGACCAAAAATATTATGGACGTGAATAGTTTGATGTCCTCAAATATAGTAAAATTCTGAAAACAACAGTTTTCTCCACAAATAATGTAGGGGCTAAAATTAAAATGTATAGTTTCTCTTAGTCATATACAGCATTTTCAGTCAATTACAACTAAAAAACAATAAAATTCTAACAAATGTACAATTTATTCACTTTCTGTAAGTACATGCTTTTCCTTCCTGTTCCATACATCACTTTTCCCCTATGTATATTGTTATTTTTTGATTAATCTTCAGTTTTCAGATTCCATGCCTCATAGAAAACTAACAAAACTGTACTTTTAGAAAACTTCACCACAAAATCTCTTGACTTTTAGTCTATGCATTAAAATGAATTGCTTCCTGAAAACACTTTGTATTTTAGATACCCATTTTGAATGTTATCAATTTATACGATATACATGCTGCTATGAAAAGGAAAGACTATTTAGACTGTGTTTCTTAGGTATCAGTTAAAGTTTATGCAGGCCTGTCAGAAAAGCTACACAGAATTGCATACATCAGGGTGAGCCCACTGGATTGATCTGAAACATTCAGTGAGAAATCAGCTCTATTCATTTTTAACCTCTAGTTGTAATTACCAATATTTTGCTAGTGCTGACACTAATAAATTCTAACCCACAAAGATTTTTCTTTGGCTCAAGTCAAAATTCCAAAAATGGCAGCAAATAATAAATCATTAAAATTGCAAAAACAAAGACCAGAGATTATTGAAACATTCTGAAGATGCTTCTTAGCCCTAAATTCTGTAAAATCTATTTTGAACTGTCAAAAAATGTATTTGTTTTCACCACTGTTCATTTATGTGAATCCCAGGGATCTGAACAAATTTTCTTTGCTGAGCATGCAATTTTTAGATGACTGAAGGTTACTTAACATGTTAAGTAATTTTTCACTCCAGCATACAAGCCTTTATTAACCAAAAGCCTGGGGGCTTCACACTCTCACAAGAAAAGATGTGAAATACAAAACCAAACATTATCAGTTATGGGATAAGTACATGCACTATCTCCAGAGGCTGATGTCAGCATTCAAACTGAAGGAAATTTGTACTGAAGATTGAACAGTAACTTGTTAATTTAGGCTTTTTTTTCCCTCCTAGTATTCAAATACACAAAGTAGTTGTCAAATACACCTTCATAAACCCAGCACATTAAACCCTTCAGGCTTGAAATTTTAATTCCCTAATTACCTGCACTGGAATTGCCAGCAGTAGAAGATGTGTAGCATCCCATACTAGTCTGTACATATTGCTCCTATTCCAAGTTGGATGGTAATTTGTCTCCAGTCCTGGAAAAGGCTAAGCCAGACTGCTGTGCTGCTGTTCCAGTGAACATTGTTGAGGCAGTGGATGGGAGCTACATGCTGATGGAAAGCAAATCCAGTGCAGAGGTCTGCTGTGGGGGAAAACTATACAACTCAGGAGGGTTGGATCAGTTTTGTAAGGAGGGGTAATTAACTGGCAATCACTGAACTACACACCCATGATCAGTATCAGGTGTGAAAAGGATACACTGCAATAGCAGGTGCAAAAAAAAATATTGAAATCAATAAACTGCTGAAAACGTTTAAACCCACTTCTGTAATACCACACTATTCCAGTTTCACACGTTCACATAGTGACGTGACCCACCTTGGCTCTTGCAAGCACCCTTTACCAGCTTTTCTGGGAGCTTCCCATCTGCACACACCTCGTGCTGGAAGTGTGGGCACTCCAGCTCTAGGTGTGCTTGTGCAGCTTCCTGAAGTCTGCTGGGTGTGCCCTGCTGAGAGAGCGCCCCTGGAGTTCCCCCCACGGACCTCTGCACATAGGGCAGGGTGAAACAGAAACAAGGGCTTCTGAGCTGGTGCAGGAAATCAAATTAATTGGGAAAAATTTCTGACAGATTAAAGTAATACTTAATGTATTTTGGAAAAAGAATGCATTGGTAGCACTCTACCAGGGCTTTGCACCTTGAGGTTTTGTTATTTGCTGTTTCAAATTTAGCACTCTAAAGTTTAATTGCCTTACAAAATCTCTCTAACCACACTTGAAACAGCAACCACGCTGAGGTCTGCTCTGCTATAGCTCAATTTATTTTAACTGCTGGAGCATCCTTTCTATTTGCCCGATTATATATCAGTTTTTCTTTATGGAAGGATAAGAAATGTAATTTTACCATATCAAATGAGACACAATATTTTTTAGAATCTGTCCTTGAGGTATCTGGTTTTAGATCATGAGATGAAGGATCAATATTCTTTGTTTTCCTGATGATTCAATTGAAACATAATGTATGAGTCACTGAAGATGTTCTATTAGGTAAGTGCCCCAAGGTCAAGCTTACAGATCAGATCTTTGGAGGTTTTCATTACTGTGTTCACCATATAAACACAGTTTCATAAAGTTCATTTTAATTGATATATTTTCTCTGTAATTATTCCTTCCAGCCATAGGACAGGCAGTATACCCTCAGATAGTGTCACACACTGGTATTAAAATATTTTACCCACTACATAAATTAATTAGTAGCAACAAAAGCTATAGCCTATCTAGAGTAAATGGCATTAGGTGTAATTATGAGTAAACAAAGCTTGTCCCTAAATTCTTTGAGCCTATGTAGAGTTGGATTACAGCAACTCTATTGGGCAGTAACCTATTTGCCTAGTAATTGTGACTCATACAAGCACTATAACTACACTGATTAATTTTCCTTACAGACTCTGTGGTAGGTTAATTAAATGATCCATTCTAAATAATGACAGTCTTTTACAAGTAGCCCTGCAGGAACTGAGCTGTTACTTCAAAAGACATGAGCCAAAGAGAAAATAATGAAGGTGAACCATAGAAAATCCTCTTGAAAAGATATATTTATACAGAGAATACACAGAAACTCAATTTTTAAAACGCCATACTTTTATGCCATAATATTTGACAGTGTTGTTTACTGATATACTATCTTATGCAGTAAAAAACTACTGAAGCATTAAGGTCAAATGAAATATGCCTGATATTCCATGGTAAAGCATCAAAAATTTGTGGCATTGCAATATCTTGCTAAATAACTCAGTCTGCTATTGGTGAATTCAGAAATGAACTTGCTTTTAACAAGTTACCCAAACAAGATACCCAAACTCATCTCTCTGTACTCCCTTTGCAAGGTGACTACAAACCATAATACAAACCCTCCTGCCCATGAACTGCTCTACAGCTTCTTTCTCTAACATTTGGCCCTTCAGAAGTCAGAGGCTCTTGATTTGCCAATGAGAATTGACAAGTACTTTAATTCATCAAAATCACAGAGAATTACCTCAGCTAAAAGTGATTTAGAATAATATACAAGAGATGGATCAATGTCGCCAAACATTCTGCTGCTGGAGACAAAACATACAATGGTAGACAGTTTATGCAATAGGAAACAGAGTAAAGAGAAAAAATTCTGATACCTCGTTTGAGACCATCACTTTAAAAAGGCAAGAGAAGGATCAGATTTTAGTAAATTCTTCTTTAGTGCCAAATAAGTATGTATTAAAAAAAGAAAAGAAAGAAAAGGGGTAGCTCTTAAGACAATGGTGAATCCAAGTGAATGAATTAGCAGTCAGTAATGGAACCATGTCCTCTTCAGGACATACATGAGAGATAGCAAATGGTTTTCTTTCTGTGATTTCTATTGTCTCATGATGTTGGTAATAAGGATAACTGAAAGTACAAAGGAGCATTTCACACTAATTAAAATACTTCAGTAGGTTGCTGGGAATTAGGTTGTTAGTCTTGCTTCTCTTGGTCATTATGAAAGGTATTTTTCAGATGACTCGTCGAGTCTGAGAAGACAGGACCATGCTTGCTGAGGGTTGCTGAAGCCTCATACAGCCCACACCAGAACATTCAAGATTCCTGTTTTGCACTTATTTTTCCTGCAATGTGGAGTGGCTGTGACATTATTATGAGGTGAGCCAGATGTAGAGGCAAGGGCATGCACTTCGTGACATCCAGCCTTCATCCATCCATAGCTTTATTCTTATGATTTATGGGGGTGAAGTAAATCTCACCTTTATTCAATAAAATTTGTATTCAACCTGAATAAAACCACCTGCCCAAATTCGTATACATCTGGCTAACCATGGAAAACTCTGGTGGTCTGTTTACCCACTGCTCTTCTTATCCCATACCGTTCCCCATCTAGCCCTGGCCACTCCCTCCGGTTCTCCCTATTGGCTCCTGTACCCCAACGCTGCCCATGTACCGCCCCTGCGATCTGAGAAAACCCCCCTGTTCCTGAATTAGGAGGTTCTCTCTGCCTCTGGGGATCGCTGGGACAGGATGTAACTATTAAAGGTCCTCTGAAGCCCCCGTGGAGGGGCCCTTCTCGCCTGCTTTGCTATCACTGTGTTGCTGAGCTGACAGCTAGCGGGAGCAGCACTGCAACAGAAAACATTTATGAAAGTTAGGTGCCTTTCACTTGCAGCTGAGGAGTCCTGCTGCCCCATGAGTGATCTCTGAATATCACTGAATTGTTATCTAAAGTCTAAAAATCTAAAAACCATTCTAAGCCACGGTTCTGTACAAAAACTCTTGTGCCAGTCAGTGTTTTTGCTACACTAGGAAGTTTAAAAACATCAACTGGATAGTTCTCTGGAAAATCTCAGATATAGAAAAGTCTAATTAAGGTAACCCAATTCCATTTACGGTTTGAAAATTTTTGAATATAGGAGCTGATACTGGAGACAGCAGTATGGAAAATGAAGATGAAACTTTTAAAATTTGAAAAGTTATTTCTCCAATAGCTGAGATACTAGCAATACCTCTGTGAGAACACCTAATATAATACCATGAGAGCTAAACCAGCTTTATTCAAACAAATTTGAGCTAGAACTTTTGCTATTACAAGAGATTTACCTTCCACAAATGAGGATAATATGGAGTATATGCAGTAGCAGAACTTTACATACCTAACTGTGTAGTAGGAAATGGTTTTTAGTTTTTAAACATTTTGGGTTGGTGGGGTTTTTCTCCATCAGTCTACTACAGTTGTGTATATTTTCATTTTCTATCTGAGATCTCTATTTGGCCCACAGCTGATTTCTTGTTTTCCTTCTCTTTCAGATTACTAGTTACTCAGTGAAGAGTCATAAAATACTTATTTCAACCTAGCTCTCCCCTCATTGCTTTTTCTCTGGTAATTTTATTACTACATAACTAATTTGGACTTACAAATTTCCTACTGTTTTTTTAGAGATAGTATGAGAGTGGTTAACTCTTACTCTTAACTCATATGAGTAATGAGAACCATGATATCGTCTAATTTCCACATAAGACAAACCACCATGTCATCTCATTTCCACCTGTGACAGTCTTCAGAGAAAAAGACTGGTAGTGTGTATCCAGAGAGAGAAAGGAAATTTATTAAAGAAATAGATAATTGAAGTGTCATTTGCTGTTATGGCAATTGGCATTTTAGGGCTATGTAAAAAATAAGTAGCAGGAAAAAAGTACACTTATTACATTAATCAGATACTTTGGGAGATAGATAGATATTGAATTTTCTCTACCCAATTACATTAATATGTTAAATGAGAAAATGTAAGAATTGGGGAACAGGTACTAGAAAGCCTTCTGTAACATTACTTGTGACATGGATTTCCACAAAGGTCATATTGTATCCTGTGTGGAAAAAAGAGTGAATGAATACCAGAATGAACTATTTTCTTGTTTTCCCTAGCTACAAAAGCAGTAAACACCTTTAAACCTCAGTGAAAGCAGTATTTTGACTTTTATGATGCAATTTCTTTGGTCTTATGTTTGACAAAGTGTATATTATGTAGTCTCAGCCTGAATCCAGTGTTAGCTCAGTACACTATTCTGAGGGAAATTCATCTGAGACATGGGCATCTTCATACATCTAAAACATCCTGTTAGTCAAAGAGAACTTCTTTTATAGATCAAGCTTGCTGAGAAACATGTCCCTTGTTATATATTAATGTCATTCAAATACAGACACAAAAACATGAACAGGCTTCTCACTTTCACCAGTTTTCTATCAGTTTTCTTATTTGGACTAACTGCTGCTAATTCAATAAACTGGAGATAAGAACAAAAGAAAGCATAATAGGATTAAGAAGTAATTCCTAATTTATGATTAGGGCCCAGTTTGATTCCCTGAGTGCTACACAAAGCTGAGCACAAAGTTAGAAAGGTTGTAAGTGGAGGTATTTCGGTGAAATAAGTCTGCTGTGAGTTAAGAGGATGATAGTCACACTCTTTCTGCACCTTCATTAGAGACCAGCATAGGCACTGACTGGCCAAGGAACCAGAGTTACAAGCACTAAAGCCAAGCCAGAAGGGAACATTTCTGACAGGTCAAAATCAAAATGTGCTGTCGTAGATTTCATCTGAAAAATCATTTAATCTCTCCTTTTCCATATGTAGAGAAAAGAAATTATCTACAATTATTTCTAACTGGGGCAATGTTGCTGCATCATTGCTTTCAAGTAGCACTCACTGTCACAAATGGCTAAACCCTGAGTGTGAGAAGACTTCATCCTTCCCAAAGATGATTGCTCAAGGTCAGTGCAGAAAAACCAGCATCACGCTCACGCCAAAGATGAGAAGAGCTTTAGTCTGAAAACCACATGCATGTTTTACCGCAATGGAAGTCAGAGGCATGCCTCCTCACTGTGCCATTCAGTGATTTAGAAGTCCTTCAACCAGACAAAACCTGCCAAAAATCATAGCTAAAAAAAACCATGTCACATTTCCTGGATGCCAGGCAGAAAGGGAAAATCTGTTTACCATCTTTGCTATAAAGGTAACATCTCATTTATGTCCCAAAGTTTTCTATCTCGAATGTCAACAACAATTAGACTATGTGTGGGAATGAAATACAGAGCCTGTGTTGCTTGAGAGATCCCAGTGACAAATTATCAGCCCTTAAAACCTCTCATGCAGTCCCAGTCTCCTGCCCTCAGTTCCATGCCCCTAATCCCCAACAGGACAGGGCTAATGAAACTGGCTTCAGCAGTCAGAGTCAGAGACAGCAAAAGTCATCTGCCCTTTCTTACCTTGCAAAGTGGGGAGGAGACAGAAAAAGCAGCAAGAGACGCAGTTGCCAAAAGCAGTATGGAGGCACAAGATTAAGAGAGCAAAATGGAGTCTCCTCTTGCTGAGACACATAAGGTGGATTGTTGAGATGAATGAGGGTCTTTCCTTCTCCCTCCTCACACCCCGCAATCCTCTGCTCTGCTTGCACTGGAAAAAAACCAAAACAAACATTGTGTTAAGGATACAGAAAAAAACAATAAATCAAAAATTTCGTATGGATTAACAACTTTTTCCTTGACACAGTTTCAAAAAATTAAGGTGGTCTTGTTTACCTATCCTCAAATATAAGCATATAAAATTAATAATTCCTACAAAGTCAGCAGACAGCCGTCTGAAGAGCAGAGCTTTACCTTGAATTCTGTGTTTTAATTTTTAGCATTTTTATCAAAACAAAACAGTCTTCATTTTCATTCCATTTGTTTCTCTGCTATTGGAAAGATTTACATTTACCTTTCCCGTGCTGAAGGTCACAAAATGATGGATTAAGCATTAAAAATAACCAGAAAGCATAGCTGAAAGACAGAAGAAATATTGAAATAATGGATCTTTTCTTGTGTTGATTTTGAAGATGAACGTTTTATATTCCTGATGAGTATTTCTTAAAAAGTAAATTCAAAGTCACATCATTACACATGAAAGGGAACATTTAAATGAAGTTTGTGGTACTTTGGCTGATGTACTACTTATTTATAATTCCAGGCAAAATCAATTTTTAAATATAAGTTTAATGTGCTTACTAATCTTAATCTCATCAATGCAGTGGTTTTAAACCAGAACAGACATAGACTGAACAAAGTGGGTAGGAGAAAATGCACTGGATACAAAGACGTCAGCCAGTGCAAAACACCAGGCACCAGCCACCAGTCACGTGGGGATATCACATATGGCTCTAACTCCATACCTGAAGTCACCAGTCAAGCAGAGGGGCAGAGGTGTGTACTTGGCCTGGCCCACCTACAGGAGTGTCCTGGGGTGACTTTATGATGTGTATCCCCTATCGCCGCTCTATGCCCAGACATGATTCCTGTGCCTTTCTGTGTCTTTAAAACTGGGTGCGAGAGAAAGAAAAAAAAGAAGCCAGGCAAACTTTTCACACAAACTTTTCAAAGCAGTTTGTGCTCCAAGGTCACTCTGTCCTCTGCGTGCTTCTGCGGTGGCAAGAGTGGAGGAAGCACCCTTTGCTGCTTTTCAGCCAGCTTTCGGCTCTGTTTTCTCCAGAGAGAGACGGAGAGTTAAACTTTTTTCCCCCTGGGACTTTGGCTTCTTCTTCTTCTCTTCTGGAACTGTTCAGAACACCAGAACTCACTGGGAGAGCTTTCCACCGAGGCCCCGAGGGGGCCCAGGCCAACCCAGCTCCAAAGAGGAGAGAGAGAGAGACCACACCCAAAGAAAGGACTCTGAGAATTTACCAGGTTCTCTCCACAGCGAGAGGTTTTATTGTTTAGCATTATTCTTTTCATCGTGCATTGTATCTGTTAAATAAATAGTTTTTTCCTTTCACTTTCCTCTGAGGAAAAAATTTTTTTTTCCCGAACCTGGTGGGGCAGGGGTGGCTGTAACCTGCCTTCTATCAGAGGACGTTCAAATTTGGACATTCCTCCCAATTTGTCTCAAAACCAGGACAAGAAGAAATTGCTGATCTACCAAATGGCCCAATTTCATTTTGCAACGTCACTTTCTGTCCAGTATTGGAACTGCTTCCAGATGCAGAGCCCTTCACGGGATCTTTGCTTTCCGTATGCCACTTCAAATTTCTAGACCACTCACTTTGAATGCAATAGTGGTTATCTGAAAACAAAAATACAAAGAAAAATAATCAAACATACATATTTCATGGTATTTTCAAGTAAAGTTGTAAACAAGCTTCATTCTCTTGGTCACATTCAGCTTGAGCAAGATCAATCAGTAAGGTAGAAGAAATGAATCATGTTTAGAGTGAAGTCAATAGGAAAGTAGCTTACATTTTGGATCATTATCAAAAAAGTTAGGAAGGCTCTGATTTTTTCCGAATATTGGCAATCAGTACTTTCCTAAACCACCAGATTTTCAGTATCTGGAGTTAGGCACATCTGTATGCAACACAAATTTCAAATCTTATTTGCCCCTTCCTATACACACTCTGTTTTAACTGCACTTTCCTGCTCTCCTGGGTCAAACCAGCTCTTCCTTGTGGTGTATGCAAGAACGAAGACACAGGTATGATGCAAACAGGGACTTGAGCATGACAGATACACTCGAATCTCACAGATACCTTGTCCGTGGCAGGTATCATAATCAAACAACAGCCCGTCAGCAAGAAAACTCTGCCCAGAGTGAATCATGGTGATCACCTGCTGCTGAAAAGTTTTTTGGCAGTTACCTCAAACAGCTGCTTCACCAAAACACTATTGGAGAATGAGAGACAAGGGAAGGGAGCAGGATAGGGGGACATAGTAACAACAGTAACTGAATAATTTTTCATTGTTCCTAAAATATCTCAGAGATGGAGGGATGGGACAGCACAGGAAGCAACATGAGCTGGGATTTGACACCTAGGTAGCCGGCAGTGCTGATGCAGCACAGCAAGGGATGCAGCTCTGTGCATACAGCGAAGCAAATAAGAGGTGGCTGTGGTAGCAAGGGTGGCAGAGGAAAATGCTTGTAGCTCTACGAATGGGGTCTGAAGGGCTTTCTGTCTCAAAATCTTCTTATAAACAAGTTATCTAATGTGCTGAAAAACATGATTCTGAATTCCCTTTCAGACAACGTGTGAAAAGATATTCAGCTGTGAACAGTCACTCCACCGCAGATCTTTAATCACGTCACTGTAGTGTCTCAGGTTACCGAAATTACACTGCATGCCTATGCAACTCAGTGAGCCTTCAGTGCTGCTTGAAAATCCCCACACATACCTTATCAACAAGACATCCTCCCAATAAGCAAATAACCCTTAAAAAGTATCCTGTTTTCCTGGGTTTTTTTTATTCCAGCAATTTTTTTTCTTTCTCACTGATAATACCGTTGCACCGCTGGAGCCCATTAAATTTAACAGCAACACAGCCACTTGCAGACACCTTAGAAGTCCTCCTGCAATAAACAAACAAAAAAAAAATTAAAAAGACATAAAAGCACTTCCACATAATGAGATTATAATGCGAAAAGATGAATAAACTCACTTATTTTTGTTCCTCTGGAATTAGCCAAGCATTCTTCATTCATGAATATTTGAATGTGATGGGATCCATCCACTCCCTTGTACATAAAAGTTCTGTTTCAGTTCCCTCTATCATCTAGCGTTTGAGAGATACAAGGCATCCTATGAATGCTTTGTTCCAATCATTTTAATTAAAACAGTGTGGGCAATTTTTAGCACCTAGCCATCCTAGCTAAATGTTGACTGCACTGGGTTATCATACACCCAAGATCATTATTAGTTCCTTAGGACTGAGTAACCAGTCCCAAGAGAAAAGAAACCTTTTTTATCTAATGTTCACAAAACCTATAAGGTAGTTCACATGAGTATTAAAAAAAATCAGTTTCCAGCAATTTGCTAATGGTAGTATTATAGGAAAAAGAGCACTTTTTGAATTTCTTTTTATAAGGAAGATTTCAGACAAGGAAAGTTTTATAAACGATCATTTGTAGTGTTACTGTTGGTTTGTAAATTCTTCAAAGTTTATTCCAGTGGGATCCTGATCTACAAGTTTTGTGGCAGAACATCTTTTGGAAAGAGACATGCCAAAAGACTTCAAAATTCTATAATTTGTTGGTTTTTAAATTGCAGAAAGAAATAAGAAAATTGATTGACGCAGGCTTTTTAAACACAGACTGATAAAAAAGCTGATAGACACGAGACAGCTAAAGAAAAATCTCTCATTCATTTCTTTTTAAAGTAGGATTGTTTTCTGCTTTAGCAACTGTTTTCAGAGGCATGCTGAGAGAAGAAAACTCTACATGACTTTCCCTTTGTCTCTAGGAACTTCATCCCTTCTACCCATCTTCTGTCTGGTTTGGCTGGAGACAGCTCCACTGGGTCATTCAACAGAATGCAATTATTATGCAATTATTTGCCATTCTCCTTCCCAGTTTTTCTTACCGTCTCCAGTGAAATCTGCAATATTTTTTCAGCAAGATCATCTTCATCTGCTTGCAGGAAAGCATTGGCCTGAGACTCTTGCTGTCGGTCCTCATGTATCCAACAACAGAAACACAAAACATCTGCACAGTAAGTTGTGCAGGTAAATCCGACAGTTCTGTTGCTCATCCCACATAGCCCCTTCTCTCTGCTGACAACAGGTCATCTAGAAAATGATCCAAATTAGGGAGTTTCAAATTTGAACATGGTTGAAAGAGTTGATTCGACTCTTTGAACACCACTTGTTATGATGAATGCTTAACGGATGATGGTCACAATTTTGAAAATGCGACTGAGTCATAATGCACAATAATTCTGCAAAATAACTGTACACTGCAAAGGTAGAGCTGATTCTAACCAGGCATACAGAGGAATAGTGAATAAACAGTTTGTTTGATTTTCCACTGTTTTTTTCCTGTTGGAGTCAACAGGTTTATAGCATTTCTGGTGTTATTTACCAAAGACACAAGAGATCCATCAGAACGCCCTCAACACAGACTTTCCTAAACAGCCTTATTTCTCAGGGTCAACTTAGGTCAAGAGGAGAAAAGGCCAATGACCAGGAGACAGATATAGAGCTGAACCAGGAATTCTGTTATACGTGTCTGTGGATAAACTTAAATACCTCTGGTTCTAGCACTACGCTTCTAATTAAGATACACAATTTTCATTTACATTAACGTGTTCATAATATTTAAAGTATAAAGTACTTCTGAAAAAGTGTCAGAAAGTGTGAAGGCTCAATTTAATGGTCTTAGGCTATTAGATACAGTAACCACCAAAGGAAAAGGGGATAAGAGATTAGAGTGTTTTGTTCATTAATCATATCAAATTTACTTTTATTATTTTTCCATTTGCATTTAATATGGACATGGAACCTTGAGTCAGATGCTCAAACTGCATTTACATTAAAGTATTAGTAATAGCTCTGAAAAAGCAGTCCTGATGCAGATAGAAGCAAAAAAAATTGTATGTGTTTCATGTTCAGTTCCCAGATGCATGACAGTTTTTATAGATTGTGGCTAAATCATCAATATGTAATAATAAACAATATTTTAATAATAAGTAATAGTAATTAATATTTTAAGTTATCTTTTTTTAGTAGGCCTATGATTTTCCCAATTATGGCATTTCAGTTAATAAATCTGCCATTATTATAATAATTTTGCGTTTTGCTAAGTTTCTATGTTGCTGAACAAGATGCTTTTGACATCTCTATGGCCAGTGATTTTGATTTCATATGCTAGGTAAATCATGGGTTTTCCCAGTTGATCTTCACTAAAAAGAAAAAGCTGTAAAACTTTTACCAGTTGGAGTAAAAAATAATTAATTCTCCCTCAAAAAAGAGATCAATAAAAGTGAAAAGGAAGTGAAAATAAAATAACTAAATTATTTTTTCAAATTATGGGTGGTGTTAAACAGGGAAATGGAGAGGGCATTACAAACAGTAGGAGGAGAAATTTTTCAGAGTTTAATATACAGAATTATTCTCCTTCAGTTATTTATCATAAACACACTATTCCTCCTGATTTCCCTATCCAACCAAGCAGCAGTTTGTTGTCTGGAGAGACGTGCTTTTCAAGAAAAAAAATCACAAAAATCCTCCATTATTAGTAAAAAGTAAAAGAAAAATAAAACAATACTAATAATGATGTAAGTTTGTAACAGAAACCCTGGAATTCATAATTACTTATCCAGCTGATTAAACAACTCATGGATTAGGTGTTTCTGCTGCATGTTGCTTCATTTAAAATCCTGAAAGGTAATCCATTCTTGTGCCTTGTTCAAAGCTGAAATCACTTATCCCTCCAGATATTGCACGTAGAAGTTCTACTTGGATATTTCAAGGTTCATCTGAACAGCAATTAAATTCTGAGGAAAATCATACTATATTTCAAGGTCCAAAAATCTGTAGAGATTTCTAGACCTAGGAGAGTCTCTAAAAGACTAGGAAACAAAATAAAATTCAGTCAGTAAAGGTAAAATTAGAACTATAAATTCAAGCATCAGCTGAGAAAGCTCTGTGCACTATGGACCTAACACTAATCCTAACTCCTAACCCTAAACATAAACCCTAACATATAACCTTAAATTTTAAGTCGCTTTTTAGAGGACTTGTGCAATTTCTGACACTTCCTTAGAAACAAACATACTGACTTTGATAAATCAAGAGAAGTTCTCAGTGATAGAGCTCTGTTTTGGCCATGACAGAACAGAGGTCCAACTCTTCTGTCTCTCCAGCTTCTTCCCACCAACACTTCACAGTTTCTCTCTTCAGTGATGAAGGAATATTATGATTTTTCTTACCTTAGCTCTACTAAGAGCAGGGACAGCAAGACTCCAGTCTTGAAGATCTGCAGTCCAATGATTTCTACTGACAAAATTAATACTGAATTTAAAAAATCCTGTTAATTGATTGGTTATGTTTATAGCCAAAGAATTACCTAATTTCAATTTTACTGATTGCTGATCATGCTTCTCATTACAGTGCATGATGTTATTTGATATTAACTACAAACACACTGATTATTCTGAAATAACATTCTGCCAAGCGCAAGACGCTAACTCAGGAATGATTTGAAAAATAAAAGTAGAGAAACCATAAATGTTGTAGTAATGAAAAAAAAAAAAAAGATGAATTACCATTTTCATTACTATGTTTTTTTGTTGTTGTTTAAAAACTAAAATCAACTGGTAAACTGCAAGGGATCTGCTAAACATTCAGTCTACCACAAGTATAGCTACAGGTGATACAGGACTGGGATTGATGCTTCTGTGCTCTCACCTTCCACTGTCACCCAGACAGTGATGAAAGACAGCAGGACCAGGGAAGACATCAGGGAAGGGAGAAACTAAGCATGAAAAAGTGTCCTACTAAATGTGACACTTGGAGAGGCCAAGTCTATAGAGCCTGATGGGGTGATACTTGATATCTCAGCCACCCATATCAGGGACTGTTAGGAGCTGCCGCAGTTCCTCTGTAGCCTGTATGCCCACAGCTTTGCTGTGTGTGAAAGGAAGGAGGAAAAAAGTGGAATGTTGTTTGTCACCAGCTTTCAGAATGATGCATGTCTTTAGCTGGGACATGCTGGGCGCTGGGCAGTGCACCACCCCACGGTATACAGCCGTAGCCAAAGGGCAGTGGGACTGGGATGCATCCCATATAAAGTAGAGACCACATGAGCAGTCTTTCAGTTTCACCTTGCCATACGGCAGGCTGTTTTATCTGACCTGTTTCATGAGTTCTCAAGGCTGCAATCAAAAATTTAGCCAAAAGACCCTCCTTCAGTATGAGATGCACTGTGGTAAAGTTCGTGACTTATATTCCCATAAGAACAGAACATAACATTTAGGTTGATGTGCTAAAAAACCCTTCCAGCAAAAGCATGGAAGTGCAAGTTTTATTTTGGCAAAGTATTCTCATTCCTAATTATGATATAATTTTTTTTCACTCAGATCTTGCATGGGAAGCATATTAAGTTGCCATGATAGGCTACAATTTATCATGATTGTTAAAAATGAGATATTCAAATTGTGTTTGGTCATTAATCATGGTCAGTAAAACAAATAAATGGAGTGTAATGCATCTTGAGAATCTATGAAGAATAATTAATTTGAATTGCCAGAAAAACAGTGCAGATGAACAATTAAATAGAAAAGCAAAACATAAACAGATAAATACCATACGCCCTATGAAATATAATTCTGAAATACTGATTGATGTCAGTGTTCCCTTGACTTTGCCCAGAACATTTACAGATATATTGTTGAAAACTCTCCTAATAGAAGACGTCCGGTAGAAGTAAACAGAAGTGAGCATCAGCCAAGTTTCAGGTGTGAATAAGTGGTGTTTTGCAGCAGCAGCTATACTCCCATGAAAAAGTGGATGAAAAAATGACCAGCATCTACAATGAGAGAGAAAAAAATGTTAGCACCTCTCCATTCTAGAATTGGGGGCCAGATGTTCAAATCTAGCACAATGTCTTTATTTCAGAAGAGTGTTTTTATTTCAGAAGAGAGTGTTGGAAAAACTGTTACTCAGGTGGTTTTATGCAGTTTAGGTTGCTCTATTGACTGTTTTATAGACAGATGTTATTAGTATGAACTCGTTACACTGTAAATAAAGTCAGCCTGATAAAGATCAATACCAAAGTAATAGATGTCAATACAGGGGGAAATTATTAAAGGAAGTAGGAGGGTACTGTGAGTTCCACTTTTATATAGCATGTTATAAATATAGACTTAACAGGGAAGAAGAGAAAGGGAAAAATTGTAATCAGGAATCAATACAACTCCACATATTGCCAGCACTCGTTCTTCAAAAAGTGTTAGGAGTTCATGGAGAGAAACATCCTGAAAGAACAAAGTGTCACCATAAACTGCACAAACAACAGGTAGAGGGGAAAATGCGCAGTTTGGTACAGCACATCTGTACCAACAAATATCTAAAGGAATCCAAATTAAATTGTGACTCAAACTTGAGTACCTACAAACACAAGTCGGGCAAGATTCAGGTGCCCCAAATTCCCACTGGACTTGACACCAAGAGAAGCCACTTGATACCCAAGCAATGCTTTTTTGCCCTCATTTCTCTTGAAAAAAATACTTTGGACTGAACTGGTTGAGGTGGATAGTGGGAAGCTTTTGAACCAGAAGAAAGTGCAACTTCATAGCCCAGACAAGAGAGTGTAAGTATGCAAAATCCATGTTGAGCAAAGGTAGAGCTAGAAGAGGTGTGTGAAGGGATTGAGCACCCAGTCCAGGCAGCCCATCCTTCTGGGACAATGTGTTTCTAAGGTCCCGGAGCCTGGGCAGGAATCTCATGGGTGTCCCTTTAACTAAGACTGTCATGGGTAACAAACTTTTCAACATTTCAGTGCCATTTCAGTCCAGCTCTTTCAGTCCACCTCTATCCTTCAGCTGCACACAGAAATGCTGATACTAAAACCCTGGAAACACACGTTTGAAATGCCAGAACCTTTGACTACAAGCAGTAAAAAGAAATATGAACTAACTCTGTTTTAAAACAAAAAGCAAAACACAGTGAGCTTGACTGCACCATCCATTCAAAATATCAGAGAGGGCAAATAGCGAATGGATGTATTTTTAGATGTTCTCATTCCATAAGATCAAAGAACTTCACAAATTAAGGGGTTCCACAATATTTTAGCTCTAGGATTGAGATGAGATTTTTTACAAACAGGTGGCTAGAAAGTGACTATCTTGTGCAGCAGAGTAACTCCTAGCATTGTTTTGGATATGTGGACAATGTCGTAAAGGACAGAGCAGCACCTTGCCCAGGTCTGAGTGACTTACCCTACGCAGTAACCTGTGGCCCCGAATAGATTAAAGTCTGTTCCAGGGAGTTGATATAAGTGATAAAAATGCTGAATGAAATAACTTGTCACCAGACAGTAAAGCACTAAAGGTACAGCAGTGTCCTCAGAGAAATTCCTGGGTGGAAATTCAAGGAAGCATGCCACATCATTGTATCTTCTGCTTAGACTTCAGAGAAACAGGGGATTTTTGGACTGGTTTGTGTGCTTTATATCTTCTGGTCCTGGCTTGTTTTCTTCCTTTTAACCTTGTGCTAATACTTTCCAAAGATATTCAAAGCAGATGATTTTACAGATGCTCCTGACAGAGCATAGTCCAACAAATAATATGGTTTACTGAAGCCACAAGCAGATACAGACATCTGTCATACACAGGACACTTTTCCTGCAACATTTTGCCAATACTATACCTGAAATATTGCTTTTCAGAAATATTCACCTATTCCCCTTCATATTTTGAAAGTGTCAGGATGCTAGCAGCTGTTAGATATTATATTTAATATAAGCCGTGTCCTTGATCTGAGAGATTCATTTGATGAGAACTCTTTCATTTCACTAGCTGATTTTTGCTATTAATGCTGTGAGAATAAAATGTTGGTGAATGAACAGCAAAAACACAAAAACTGCCAGCTGAAGTAAACTATTATTTGTAAGACATTCTGAGATATTGATCTGTCTGCCTTATAAGTAATTCATGCAGTTTAGTGCTGAACAACAGTTTTAAAAACAGTGTTGTAGGGCAAAACTTGTAGAATAATTAGAAACTTAAAATTACTTCCATTGTCTTAATACCTTCACTTTATCTTCAAAATAATGTTACATGACTCAATAGTATAAAACCAAGAGATTTATATATAAAATCAGGAACAGGGGTTATTTTGAATTAGAATTAGAACTGTGATAATTTCTCTTTATAACCTGATCAATAATCTGCCTCTCCCTTTGGCTTTCATATACCGCAGATTATTTAAAATAAGTAGACATAAAAGTAGTAATGTAAAAACTGGTCCATTTAAATGTGCAAACATACCTGTGCTTAGAAAATGAGGACTCAGTTATTACTCTTATGAAATATGAGGTTTTTCTTTAAGTGTGACATAGTCTGTCAAATGTCTCCCTTTTTATACTACCAGCTATTCAAATTCTTGTGTTGGATTTAAATATATTTTTAATGTCATATTTATGAACAGGAGGGGTGGAGTGGTCAAAGAGGAAGATTGATGGGAAATTACCTTACTAAGATTTACAGATTGTTTAATCTCAGGAAAAAAAAATAAGTAAGAAGCCAAAGATCTGATAGAAATATGTCTAATTTGGGATTCAACGCTGCACTTGATATTAACTTGGTTTTACCAATTCCTTAATCCTTCTGGTCTTCCAGTCAAAATATCTTTTAATTAAAAAACTATAAATGTGCTCCTTTGGCCATCTCTTAAATCTGCAATCCTCTTAGACTTCCCCTTAAAAGCCTAATCCCCTTAGTTCCTTAGAGAAAAATGCTGTCTGGGAGAGCTCATGGCGCAGTGCCCAGTAGAGCCAAGCTGCCTGGACAGACTGTGCCGGGTGAGCAGGAACCTTCTGATCCTCCCTCACCCAGCTCAGGGAATCTGAAGGTGGTTCATAATTCAGGAACAGCAGAAAGGGGCAGGCAGATGTCCTCCTGAGGCTGGTTTCCATATAAAATCACTGCTCTCTGCTCAGTACCGCACTGAAACCAAAGGCAGATCCTTCCTGGTGTCTGGTGTAGCAGCATCTAGATCTCACCAGAGATGTTTCCAGAAGCCTGGGCAGGGTGAGATTGCTGCTTCTTTGTTCAGCACAAACAGTTCCTCTCCACCACCCTGCCTGGACCCTAGCGCAATTATTAAACATAACTACGCATCTCAGGCAGGCAAGAAGGGTAGGCTGATAAATTTCTGGGGTATCAAACAATGAATCTTTTCTCTCAAGCACCACCTTTTTAGTAACATTTATACCAGCCAGATCCTTCACACCGACCAACCTATAAATCTCCAATAGCTGAGTCTTTGGATTTTGATTTTCCTCACAAACTTTTGTATCAATGGGATATAAAAACAGCCACACTGTTGTTCAAAATAACTGAGACAAAAACAAATATCTATTAGATATGCAAGGCAATACTGGATTTTCCTGAAAAGTTTTTTTTTCTGTCTTTGAAGAAAACACGTTTTTGCTTAACAGGGAGAAAAAAAAAGGGTTTATACTGTGCCAAATAATCGTTCTTTTGCAAAATTAAAAATCAAGATTACCAGCCAACCATATTTCTCAAACACGACATGTTCTCTACACCATATGCTCTGAAGAGAGATTCATTTATTTGTTTGGAACAAGGCCATATAGTTGTCAAATTCCAGAACACCACCCAAAGTCATGTAATAGGTTTCTTCAAGGTGTATGGCATTGCATTATGCTGTTTTCCATAGCTGAATTACATTCCTCCTACATCTCAGGCTAGTAATTACCTAATCTCAGGAATCAATGAGAGCCAGACCAGTCAGTGCTGAAGAAAATGACAACACGGAATAAGGTCCTTAAATCATCCACATTAAATATTGAGAATTATTAAGAGGGTTGTTCACAATAGCCAGCCTGCTGGGACACCAAAGCCAGCCAGAGTAAGGGAAATTGTCTTTCAAAAGGTAATAACTAAATTGCGTCTTACAGAACGCAAATAATTTCCTTGAGAAGCAGTAATCCACATCCAAGCAGGGTGCCTGATACCCAAAACTGGACAACCATGTCTGAGCAAATCACCAGCCCAATGGAGCAAAAATGTCTTTGCACTCTCAGAAGCATTCTAACCTGGCCTACTTGCTCGCAAGTATCACGTACATTTAGGACACACCAGCAGGCAGCTAAACACTGGCCAAAGACACCTGAAGGAGCTTCAGCTTTTAAATATGGACAGATCAAGCACAGTTAATGGGACAAAATATGAGATAGTGGCCTCTGTGGAAATGCAATTCACCTTTTACATGGCAATCTAGGGCTTGCTGTCATGGTCATAGGTTCTAGGATCTATTTATGAGGGATGGAAAAGGGCCTGTGTTTATTTCGCGCAGGCTGCTGGCCTAATAATGCCTGAAACAAGAACTTTCCCAGCCTCTTTCAAGGGCTGACCACCTTTTTTTTTTCTCTTTCCACAATAAAAATGAAATAACTATAAATTATCAATCTTCAACAAAATGTATACAAATAATCCCTTTATCTTGCTACCTTAGATAATAACATTATTTGGATGCAAGGATGCAGTTTAAGGAAAATAATAGTACTTTAAAAGCCTAGCAGCAATTCCTAGCAGTCATGTTGCCTTTATCAAGGAATATTATATACTATGTTTTCTTCCAAGCTAGGCTGAAGTGAGATATATTTCAGTTCTAGACTTCTTTTTATGTATTCAGAGACATTGCTGTCATTTTGAAATTTAGCAATATATGTATTAAGTTAATTTCCTTTAGCTTTAATTTGCTAGCACTAGGTGCTAAAGAGAAAATTCTCAAAAGAAATCCACGAGCATTTCTAAATATGTGTTTCTGCAAATCAACATATTGATATTTACTGATATTTTTCTGAAAGAAAAGCTCAGGATTTAACTGTGTACCTTACATAATTGCTGCATGATTCTTCTCCTTTTATCAAATCTCTATTTGTGTTGTAAAAAGTTTACACATAAACACATCAGAGGATATGTTTTCTCTGCCTAAATGACCTTCTGTAAATTACAGACCAGCACCATTCTTCTTTTCTCTCCTCATTTAATGGAAGCTTTTAAAAGCATTATAAATCATTAAAAGCTAATGGCTCCCATCTAGCTTTTTACCTCCAACACAGCTCTAAAAAAGGAAATTACATTATACTTTCTACTTATGATTGTCAGTTGAGATGCATTTGTCTCTTTTTGTACCTTGTATGTACTTCCAATAATTGCAACATCCAGATTTCACTACATTCAGTATTTCTAGATATAATACATAGGTATTTATATTTATCTCAAGAAGCTATGATTTTGAATGCTCATTATATTACCAAAGTTAACTTCTACACTGTATTCATTATATATCTCAAACCTGAGAATTTTCAGAAGGCAAGTTTCACTTATAGCAACTATGGGTCACTACTTCACAGCCACGAGATAGGCTCTTTGTAAGTGTAGAAAAAGGGGATGATGAGGACTAAGATAGAGTAGAGAGACAGATACACGATGTTACAGAGAAACTTTGCATTAAACAACACTGAAAAGTTAACATTTCTTTACTATCATAGAAGACTGTCCCTCTGCTCTTGACTCCTTGCCAACACTGTACATAAAGTCAGAGTTTGATGCCAGGTGAATTACAGGTTTTCTAAGTAGGGACAGCATTCTGTTCTGTGTTTCCACAGTTCCAAAAGGCTTCCAAAGGGTATCTTTTCCTAGAGCTCAAGGTACTCTCAAGTACACAAACATAAAAAATACTAGAGTATATGTACTTCTGTACATATACAGGAAACTTAGAAATGAAAGTGTCAATCACACTGCTCATTTACATTTGCATTCACATTTATACATATTCAACAGCATAATCAACCCTAACACATTATTTTTCACTCTATTAAGAAACTCTCTTCTATACTACAGCAATATAGAATTCAGTTCTCTGACCAAAAAACTCATAGGCAATTCTTGGAGAAATTCTACATCAAGCATATCATTTGTGCTAATTCATTTACAATGACAACACTTAGAGAGAAGAGGAAGTTGGAAGATAGATGTGCATCTTCAGTTGCCTATCAGCACAACCATATTTCTCTTTGGCATCAGTAGTACTTTGATCACATGTAGGGATTTGTTGAGACTCAGACCTGAAGACAGACAAACACATTTTTGGCAGATTTAGTGTCTCTCCTTAGAGAGAAGGCAGTTCTCATATATCACTGGCTAGAGGACCCATGTTGTAAACTTGCTCTGGCTTAGAAAAAATTAGCTATATCTGCATCAGAATGACCTGGATGAACATCTCTGTATTATCTGGGGCCTCTTAATTTCTTTTTATGTTCCAAGTGCCCAGAAAACACATATGCTGGTAATTTGGACAACCGAAATGATTCAAGGGTTAGAAGATATTACAGAGGAAGAACAAGGAAGGGAACTTAATTTACATATCTTAGGTAAAAAGAGATTAAGGGGATATAAAACTATAGAAAATATGTTCGAGAAGCCAAGGAAATAATATCAAGGCAGGAAAAAATGGGTACGTTACCCAAGAAAGGTTAATAAATATACAAAAGCATTATGTTTTGGGTAGAGAGCAGAAAACAATGTCTAAATGAGATAGATGAACGCCATACTCAAGTAGAGAAGACAAGACAGGTGTCTGCACCAAAACCATAAGAAAAGAGAAGAATGTAAAAAGACTGCTTGCAACTCCTCAATAAAAGCAAAATTGATATTAATACTGAGTTTTTATTCTGTTAAGATGTTTAGGGTCAGGACCGTCTGGATGTAAGAAAGTTTTTCTGGCTTGCTGAGGGATTGCTTTCCTTTATGTGAGATATGCAGAAGCCAGAAGTGCCAACTGTTAGTTTTGATAACGTTTTGCAATATCTTAAAGTTCATGTATGTGAATACCTGGCAGCCTCTTTTGCTGTTTCACCTTTCTGAGCAAAAGGTGGAAAAAACTGTCCAAGCACTTTAGAAGGAGATGCAAAACCCAAATAAAATTAGAAACGCAGAATCAAAATAATTTCTCCTTCAAATTCTATGATTATTGAACACTTTAGGAGATGGTATTTTGTGGAAGATACTCTGTAGGAATGTGGTAGGAAGCTGGCTGCATCACAACTGAGTACAGAGAGGACATAAAAAGACTGAATCTATTTCATTAAAAACTGGGTCATATATGAAATCACAGTTATTCTCATTCATTTCTGTTATGTACTGAGACTCTAAGTAAACTCTCTGGAGCCCATTTCCTTTAATCTAAAACCTTCTAACCCACTTAAAAAAATTAAGGTCCTGTACTATATTGATTTTTCTGTTTAGTTCCGTGTTTTTAATAATACATCACAGAAGTGGCAACACTTATGATATGTTGGTGTCATACATCACAACTAGCACCACTGCTCTAGTGATGTATTATCCACACAGTGGCACGAACCAGAAAGATAAATGCTGGTCTGTGGACAGCAATGCACACCTCTTGTGAAACAGCGACAGAGACAGATTCATTTATATGCACCCTACAATCCAGAAATAAGCAAAATTTCTGTCTGATACAGACTGCATATTACTTCTGGCAGGGTGTACACACATTTTTACAAAAGGAGAAGCTAGAAAGCTATATATCTGCTTTTGAGTTAAACCTTCTGCAAATAAATCTGGATTCTCTGACTGAAAGGAGCTGTGGCAACAGGGTAAACACTGAGCACCCTTCCCTCACAGACAGGAGAAGTTGAAGGATGGATCATTCCACATGGTTTTCAGTGTCTCAGCCTATTTTCAAGAATCAATCCCTTATGCTTATATGTTTTCAGGATTATCACATCCATGATATCCACCGAAGTCCTTCTCTGCCAGCTTTTTTACACATTGTACTGGTGCTGTGGATAATCTGTACAATGTGTTGCACTCTTCTGCCTTTGATTTTCTTTTTCTCTCAGAGGAAAGAGTAGACCTGTGTCATTCTCTCATTCACATCACAACAGCCAAAGGCCATTATTTGCCTGTACACATGCTGTTTTGTTTCAGCTGCCTGACACCTTTGCTGAGCTCCCTCACAGTCCTGCACAGAAGGGTATTTTGCAAAAGACCTTCTCACTCAGAAATATTCACTGATCACTCTGGTTTTCTGTGAAATCATTTTTATTCCCGGCCTCAACGACCATGAATTTGGGAGGTGCACTGTGCAGAGCAGCCATGACTCACACTGGGGTAACACAGAATACCCCTACAGCCTACCGACCACCCCACCAGTGCCTGTTGTGGAGCCCTGCACAAAGCCACCCCTTGAGAGATGCTCTGAACTACTGCTGTCATTTTATCTGGTCCTTCTTTGCTGTGCAGAACAAACACAGGAACTGGGAAGGAAAGGATTCATCTTTATGACATTTGAGAGTTATTTGTCAGATGAAATAACTGGAATGTATTTCCCCTTTCCACCTTTGTAAATGGAGCTGAAGAACTAAGCAAGTGGTGCAATAGATAATATTTAATTAGCTCAACAACCACATTGGTTATTCCAGATTCTGTGGTCTATGAGTGAATCATATTAATTTGGGCAGGATGAATCAGCTCAGAACTAATGGACTTGACACCGTGACCATCCTCCAAGCAGAACGAAACCCAAAGCTTTTCTGAGGCTTAAAATCTTTGTTAGCTTTTATTAATTAATCAGTCAGAACTGGACATGAAAATAACTCTAGAAAGATTTTAATTTTTCTAAATTATTCAAAACTTAGTCACTGCTGTAAGTAATGGTTATAGGACAAGAACATCAGTTCCTCTGAGATTTCAAGCCTGATTTTCTGCATTTTTGCCTGAGGATAATTTTATTCTCTTGGCTTCTAGCTTGTCTCCTTACCGTGAAATCACACTTAGGAAATGCAAAAGAGAATCAACTATGTGAGGAAAGAAAAGAAGTGCCTGTATACAAACATATCCTTCAGCCAAATCCTGACTACTGGAATATTAACCTGTTGGAGTAAAATCAGTGGATTGATTTACCAATAACGACTGTGTGCAGTATCTAATGCTAACAAGTTGGTCTGTCAAGTCTCTTGGCAACATAAAATCAGTCAGTCAGATGATAAGAGTGATAAGATGAGCCATATGATAATGGAATTTTCCAGATTTGCTACACTCACTGGGCTTTATCTTCTTTTGTAGCACAACCCTTCCTTCCCACACGACTAAAACAACACGTCCCCTCACTACCTCACCATCTAAAGAAGGCTAAATACCTGCTTTTTTGCCCAGAAATTAGGAAGTGAAGATGTGGTGGAATACCGTAGATCAATTAAACAAGTAACAATGGCAGACTTCGGTGGCTGGACATGTCTGTTGTAGATTTAATAGTGCACGTACTGGCAGAACTGCCAGGTGCTTTGTATGAAACAATCAGCACGCACAAGTTGTAAGTTCCCATGCTTAATTACAGCAACTGTACCATCAGCCCAGGTTAAACACAGCGGCTTTCATTTTACAGTATTAATCAGAAGAAAACAATGAAACACATTACAGTAGGCTTTCAATTCCCTGTCTTTGTATTGTGGTTTCATCATTTTCTTCTCTGAAAAGGTTTCATTCAGCCTCTGCCTTTTATATCAAGCCCTGTGAATCATCTGAAATAAAATACAAACATGGTAATTTGTTATAAAGCTGAGACTGGATGTACATCATCAGTTCTCTCGCAAAATTATGTTGTAAAAGCAGCCGATGATGTTAGTTGTATTTGTTATTTTTTCTTTCTCTTTGTGTTTTTGTATATCTGTCCCCAGAAGATCATAAAATTATTCTAATTAGGTATGTCAACTTCTGCCTGAGAATCTGAGGGGGTAATTACATCATTTATATGCAAAATGGGTAATTTTCTCCCTGCTCTTCACCATTCCCTTCTTTCCATTTATTCCCCCATATCTCCACTCTTCAGAGCTGAGCTATTTAATTTTATTCTACTCCATCTGGAATACCTATGCCATTCTTTCATACAGTGTCAGACACAAAAGTAAGAGTTACCTTTAGACTAAATCTTCACAGCTCTCTTTCTCCATGTACTCCTGACTCTATTCAATATTCTTAGGGAGTTTAAGGTCCACCACAGAGACAGTGACTTCAGCCCTATTGTACACCAGTAACATTTTGCTAAGATAGAAAACATGCAGAAATGTGAAATCAATTAATTTTTCAAGTTTAAGGGAAGGCTTTCAGTTTGGGCAGAATTAGTTCTCAGTAAGAAACCAAAGACTCACTGGCATCTAGGACAATATACACAGACTAATAAAATATTCACTTAACAATATTTGAGTGAAAACTGACTTTACCATAGTACCACCCAATCCAAACTGACAGTTTGCCTACCTATAATCTTAACAGGGCATCTTAATAAGACACAAAAAGAGGCCTAACTCATCAGAAAAGTATTACAACATGGACAAAAAGGGTGATCATTTACACAGAGGATTTTTTTTTTCCAGAGAAACAAGGGATGCATCTACAGAAGATTTAGCCATTAGTCTGGATACAGATGCTTAGTTCAATCATCAAGTTGGTTGGACCCTGTGGAGGCCGGTGAGCCTATGGAACAAGGGACAAAGAGAGTCCATTGGTGGGACAGCCCCTAAGATCAGAGCACCCTGCCAGGTTAGGGAGACAGAAATGGCTCCCCCCAGGGTGCTCTATTCTGTTACGTTAATGTCCCAGTTCCGCTTCCCCAGTTGGCCCATTGGCCTCCCCGCCCCTTTATACCTCATATGTCCCTGCCCTAGAAGGTTCTCCACTCCCTGTTCCCCCATTGGCCCTTGCCCCATTGCCACTCCCTCAGCGTTTCCTAGTGGCTCCCATTCCCTAGTCCCGCCTGGGTACCGCCCCTATGCCCTCAGAACCTTGGTCCCTGATGCTTGCCCTGCTCCCATACAAAAACCCTGGACCTTCCATTGTTCTTGGTCTTCGTCCCTGGAACCCTTCACGGCGTGGCTGCAATAAACCTCCCCCGTAGAACCCCATACAGAGACCCTTCCCGACTCTTTGCTGCGACCCATTTACTGGAGTTATCCGTGCGTGTGTGCGTGTACGCGTGTGTCAGTGTGTGGTGGTCCTGCCGAGCGGCTTCGCCTTGGAGGCGCTTTTAGGAAAGTCGTGGCACCTCGTGCTCCGGCACCGACACAGCCAGCGGAGACTGCAACAGGACCCTGGGGCATAACCCAAAGTTGTGGAAGAAACAATGTAAAGCCACAGCATTAGACAGTAAATTGTATAATTCAGGACTGTATATACATACGTAAGAGTTAAATAAATAAGTTAAATAAGATCCATACTATTGACTTTGGCATATGATCTTGTTTGCACCCTAATTCAGGCAGAGGCACCTCTTTTAATAATTGGTTCCTAGCAATCATTACCTCAGTCTTTATTTTCTTGACTTTTTATTTCAGTAAACTGTGAAAATAATTCACAATAAAAATCTTTCACTTTAAGCTATTTCAAACTTTACTCAATCTGCTTTCATTTCTGTCTCATTAATTTTTGACATATGTTTTAAAATCCATTGTCAGAAAGATATTGTACCCTAGGGGTCTATTACCCATTTTTTTCCTATATTTCCCTAATGGTGGCGGGCACTTAAAATTTCAGTATGACTTTTGAATAGCTGATTGAACAATCATATTTAGAACCAATAGATAAATAATGGACAAATTGTTCCTTAATAGCACTCAATTGCTATATTAATTTTCTACATTTTCTCAGTGTTGAATGCAGAGCTTGTAATTTAAATTTAGTATTCATAACTTGGATCATTTGAGTAGCTTGCTTATTTAACAGTAATTCACTAAGTTTTTTCTTTAGGGAAGACATATTTGTAAATATTAGTAACTGTTTGATGCTTTCTACTCAGGCTTCATTGGAATTATATCAGGGTTTTATTTAAATCAATGAAAAACTGTGATGATAAAGAGATAATTCTGACTTAAACAGTAATGACTTATGCATACATGTGCAGATTTTTTACTTTCTTTGTACTCACTGCTTTTTATTTTTCCACATACGGAAAATAAAACAATTTATTTTTTCACACTGGAAAATCATTTAGCATTGGCTAAGGTATAGTTTAAAAATATCTTGAGAACAGAACTTCCTTTATTCATACACACTCTAAGTTAGGTGTCTCTATTCTGCTTTCAAGATTGGAAAGAAAATCACAGGCCAAATATCCTGAAAGCCAGAAAAAAGGGAGATTGTGTTCTGATATTAAGGTATCTAGAGCTTCAGGGAGGCAATACGGGAGGCCTGTACAACCTAGCTTAGTTGCTATAAAAATGCAAAGGCTATTACAACACATTCCTGTTGGGTTTTGTACGCTTACCTTTTCTTCTTCTTTTCCCACTGCACCTTACTTTCTTCTTCTATATCCAGAAAATTGAAGATATTATAGAGCAGATTGACTACAGTTGGCTGTGCTGTGCTACAGGAGGAAGTCTAGTTGCTTACTCAAAACAGCTTTATGTTTTTCACAATGCCAACCAGGATACATTCAGAATATAGAGAGAATCTCTACTGTGTAGTCTACTAAGGTGGTTGTCCAGTAGCACTTATGTTTGCATTGTGCTGAAATCCTTCACGGTCTGTCTGATCATTAAGATGTTGCATGACTTCTGCTTGATTTCTGCTGGTCTTTACTGACCAGTTTGATCTCATAATTCATGTTGAACAAGTATTAGTTTAGCCATATAATTGCACAGGGGTTTTTTCACCTTTTAATTCTATAACAACTGTCTTTCATTTTGGGCTCAAAACAGTTCCAAAAGTCTCTTTCCAGTGTTTTTTGGGAGAGAAAAATAATGTAGACTGGTTGAATTTCTAAAGATAAATTTATTTAAAGAAGATGTGCTTTGCTCTGGTCATAGCCAAGAAGGGGAACACTTAAAGGAGATGCTTCTTGCAAGTAGAAGAACTTAGCATAAGGGATTTGGGATTATAGTTTTACTACAATCTTTTCATTGTGTGGGACAGAAATTCTCACAGAGTGAACCATCACTCATTTGTAGGTGTGAGGATGCGTACACATAGCTTCTACAGTGACTCATTAAAAATTAATGGTTCTACTGCATTCCAGTGTGAGGGGACTACTGTTCCTCTTTCAGGTGAAGAGTGTGTGCCTGGCTGTTTCAAAGCCCAGGTGGACTGCAAGGACCACCAGAGTTGGGAGGCCTCTTTCTCCTTTTCACTTGCATTGATCCCAAATAGGTTGTAGCTTCGTAGCAAAGCTCATGTCCCTCAGAGGCAACAGAGTTGATAAAGCAGGGATTTTAGTGGTATATCTAATAACATCCTATAGAATCGTAGTTTGTTTGTGCAGTTGCTTTGTTCTATTCTTTATCCCTTTTAGTTAGAAAAGCCTCTCATCAAGCTCAGATTTTAGAACCTTGCAGTGTTATTTTTTGCCTATATATAGCTCAGAATACAGTGATTATGACACTTTTGGTAAATAAGGAAGACAAGATGTTATATTCTATTTACAGCCATTTTTTGGGTTTAGTCGTGGGTTTCTAGAGTTACAAGAACTTTTCCTAATGTGATATAAAACAAGGGCATTATGTCTGGTTTTTTCAGCCTACAAGAGTGCTCTGATCTTCTGAAAGAAATGGATCACTGTGGACCTTGTCTTGCACTCTTTGCAATCGTCTTTTGCTATCTTTAAATGGTGTGACCCATGACCCTAGTTATAGAGTATCACACTTTCTTTTAAGAACTTGCTTTTATTTCAGATACTTTGAGCTCTTCATTTCTTGTTTTTCAGTGAAGGGGCACAGCTGATTGAATTGGTGTAATACATGACCTCCTGCACTTCGGGAAGTCAGCAAATTCTTCGTTGTTGAATCTTTTTAAAGAGGTATTTCCAGGGCTCATTTTAAGTCTAAATTTGATTCTGCTAGCAGTCATCTCTGTGTGACAGCTTCATTTATTTCACATGCTAATCCATCAGATAACATGGCATCTTTTGCTGCCCCTGAATTCACAGCATTCATTTATTAGTTTTACATTACAACACATGCAAAAATAGATTCACCTTATTGCTGAACTTTGCCATTTGCATTTCAGCCTCTGTACAACTACCAATGGTTTGGGGTGAAAGTGCTCTTTTTTTTAAAGAGGTCTATAATCTCTGGAAATAATTATCATTTAGTCATTCAGGAACAATTTGGTTAAATGTTCTTAAACATTTAAAATAGTCTTCTGGTTTTGTGCCATGCATAATGTGACTTGCATGAAAACAACATCTGCATATTTTTGTGAGTAGTTTTTCAGAGTTTACACATCATTCTTCCTGTGCTGCATTGAAAGCAACATTAAGTGATGCTGTCATGAGAACAGCACATTTGATGTCCGCTATTCTTCAACACCTTATTAAAGCACTAATTATGATTCTCATCACTAGATATGAGAGCATTTTATAAAGGAATCGAATACCAAAATTGATCACACATTTCTTATTGAGCTATTTTCTATTGATGGAGGGGGATGGGGTGGATACCTGTGGGATGTTTTGAGGGGTTGGATTTTTTGGGGGTTTGGGGTTATTGTTTGTTTTGTTTTGTTTTGGGGTTTTTTGTGTGTGGGAGAGAACAATCTACTTTCTTTCAGGCTGATGTAACCCTTTTTTTTTTTCATTTTTTGCCTTTATTTTTTTCTGAAGTCATACAAAGTATTGTTTGTATAACACAGAATTGGCTTAAGTGAGCTATGCAGATTGGTTCCCTGGTTGTTCAATAACACTGTGATGTTTTGCAAATTGAAATAGGTGATATTTGGTGGAAGATGTGCTTCATCTCAGGAGATAAACCCATCTATTAGGTTAGATGAGAATGTGAGATGTTTGAACTCTGTTTGAAAGAGTAGTTCAAAGGATCATGTAAATATTTTCCTGTTTCAAAGACAGGAGAGGCAAATTGTCTGCTGTTACGAATTAAGCCATTACTTGGCCTAGGACACAAATCAAACCTCTTTAATCACAACTGAGTGTCCTACTGACTATTCCACCTTCTCATTTTGTAGAATCAGGGAGGAGTCATCCTGTGGATTTCCCTTTGGAAGATAAATTACCTAAACAAGCCATCATAAATTTTAGAAAAACATATAGTTCATTTTTCTAAGAACTTGACTAGTGGGATATACAAGTGTATTGGGTCTGACTGAGGTGAAGCTCGCAGCCCTCCCAGCACTGTGCTTTGCATTAGTAGCTGGAAGGGTGCTGATAACAGACCAGTGTTTTGGCTACTGCTGAGCAGCGCTGCCCCTCTGACATCCCTTCCCCCCATCAAAGGGGAAGGGAGAGGGCAAGATCCTGGGAGGGTACACAAGCAGGCCAGCTGACCCGAATCAACCACAGGGATATTCCATACCATATGATGTCAGCTCAGATATATAAGCTGAGAGAGAGAGGAGGAAGGGGTGGGTGGGGGCATTCATGAGCTTCGCGTGCTGAAGACCTGCTTCCTAGGAAGTGCCTGAACATTGCTGCTAATGGGAAGTAAAGATTGACCTTTTTTATCCCTTTAGCTTTTGCACGTGCAGATCTCTGCTTATTCTTTTTCTTTTACTGTAATAAAACTGCTTTCTCTCACCCTGCTGGCTGTTCTCCATCTTACTCTCTCCGCCGTCCCAAAGGGAAAGGGAGTGATAGAACAACTTAGTGGGCACCTGGCACCCAGCCAGGGTCAACCCACTACAACAAGTCTTTGGAAAACAGGGATAGAGAAGTGATTAATATTGATAACTATTTGGCTGCTAATACCTGAGTCATTCGGATGCCTCTTAGCAATGCCGATGCTGGAAACTATTCTGAAATTACTATTTCTATAATTAAACTACTTTAAATTTATTGCTTATTCTTTTGCCAACATGGTGCATGGTTCCAAAGGAAACATAATTTAATGATGCATCTGTAGAACTTCTGCTTTTAAAAAATAGTGAAATAGCATAGTTGCGCACAGTGATGAAAAGCAGCTGCCTCCGTCACTATTGTCATTCTGCCAGACTGCTTGAATATTTGGCACAAGTGATGCTTGCCTTGTAGCTGTTTGTTTAGTATCAGGAAGAGTTTTGGAATTACCCATGGCATCTGAGAGGTCGATAAAACTAATTTTCAGAGAGACACTCATAGTTGTGTCTTTACCAGTGCCGCATCATCTTCTGTTGTGTATCTTCAGAGTTGTTCATATTCTAGAATTTTGCTTTACTGTGTGTATGGATCTGTGTGTGCATGGCAGCATGCTGATAGTTGGGACAGAGGTTATGTATCTCCAAAGACACTGCATGATTGCCAGTATGCACACACTCCCTTTGTTAGGTACTCCTTGTTTTTTCTCACCTACTAAGTTAGTACTGTCTGAGGGCTTAGACATCAGCTAATGCTACAGGCTGTTAACACTGTGCAGTGAGAAATACATGTTGAATATTGTATTTTTGCAGGGACCGTGCTCCTCTTGAAATATACAAATTGTAAAAGAGCAAAGGAAAAGAACTAACACAGGGAGTGGGACAGCAGTAACTGACATCAGTAGAGCAGAAAGGGAGAGCAGGAGGCTTTATGAAAAACAAAGTCACATAGTAGCTTTTGAAATGTGAGAAAACACTTTGATACTGGACAGATACTGGACCTGTGATACTGGACAGATACAACTAAATAAACAGCACAGACCTACAGGGTTTGTGAACCGGCAATCGTCAAGATTTCTCTACAGAAATGAAAATTTCCTTAGATCAGACTGGTGACCTGTCACTAGTAAGATTCTGCAGGGCTCCATCCTAGGCCTTGTGCTCTTCAACATCTTCATAAATTACTTGGACACAGGACTGGAAGGGATACTTAAACCAGTTCGCAGACAATACAAAACTGGGAGGAGCCCTTTAGTTTTTACAGAATCTAAAATGTAAATTCTACTATTGCTAGTATGATTATTATAGTGAGAAGGACCAATACATATGCCTCAACATATGTCACAAATGAGGTGAAGAAAATTCCTGTAAAAAACCTGTGTTGCCCTGTGCCCAGGGAAGGTTCACCTGGCAGCCAGCCACACGCCTGCTTGTGCTTGGTGAGAGCAAGTACCCGGGTGCCCGCGAAAAATGCCTGCCAAAAACGGGCCCGCGAAGCCAAATTAGGGGAGGAGCACAAACTGGGGGCACATAGAAGCAGCTAGCCGCAACACCACGAGGGCTGCCTTGTCTTTTGCTTTGGGTTGCTTGGACGGTCAGCTTGGCCCCTTCTGCTCCCGCCTTCGCACCCTCTTCCCTGTGGTCCTGTCTCCCTGCCCGTGCCTGCTTCGCCCTGCTGTGCCAATTCCGGGAACGAGCTTGTCGCCGTGAGCGTCTCTGCCCGCCGCCCGCACCCAGCTCGTG
>VZTI01004938.1:1018016-1030016 GCA_013397865.1 Struthidea cinerea | reverse complement strand
TCCTGACTTCAATCCCGAGGGCAAGTTTGTGCTTCAGGAATGGCATGTTCAAGCAGAATGAGGCCTGCCTGCTGCCTGCTCTTTACACTGAACAACATTCTCAGTTCTCAGAAAAGAAAAAAGCAAAGCAAAAAGCAACCCTGAACTCTGACAGTCTTGGAAAGTGAAACAATGAGTTTCTCTCCATGACACATTTGTTCCAAGCCACAGAGTGTGCATGCCTGATTTTTGTTATTGTGATTCTCAGTTTTAGGACTGCACGTATTTTACGGTAGGTGAGTGTCTGTATCTTTTACAGCATCTGTTAAACATGCAATTATGCTTCTAAATGTTGTAAATGTACCAAAACATGGCCACGGCTTTGCCAAGCAAGCTTTATTTAGCCAGAGGAGCTCCCACATTTGGGGGTTGGAGTGCAGCAGCTCCTGCTCATACCTCTCTGCAGCTGTTATCCTTAGTGCCTGGAGGATGAGTCTCCAGCCAGATACCAAGCATGCCTGCAGAGTCTGGTGTTATAAACAAGAAATTATTGAAGCATGCAAGACTCCGTCTTCACTACCTCTCCTTGAGTTACTCTGGTCCTTTCCATATACCCTGTTTACTTTCTGGTTATCTTCTTTTCAATATATGGAAGAGCTGCTGAGAAGGATCTCTGTATTTCCTGCCCTAACCTTTTTACCTTTAAATTCTCCAAATCCCTTTAGTAGTTTTCCAATCTTTTTCATCAGATTTAAAAACCTGTCTGCACGTTGTCTAGGCTGTCTCTGATATGGTCCATACAATTCTCTTTTAATTCGCTTGAAAATTCGATTTCTGACTTCCCAGTTTCATCCTCACGTTGCACCCTGCTCCTCCTTGCATCTGCCTTTTCCACTTTTAGTTTCAGATTTTCTTTCTCATGAAAACCCATTTTTTTGGTACTGATCGGTGGGACACCATCTCTTCCCCTTGAAATCTTTATTTTAATTAATCCTTTGTGTAATTAACTGAGATTTTTTTATGCTTCTCCAGTTACAGCTGTTTGTATTGCAGTCTCCTTAAAAACATAATTCTCTGGAGAAAGAACTGGCTTTTCCTCAGTTTCTAGGTTTAATACTGATTTGGTTGCAATTTACTTAGGGGAGGAGGTGTTTGGCAGGCTGAAGTTCAGCCAGAGGGACTAAAAAGGATCATGCTGCATCCAAGTATAAACAGAGTGGTGGGATTTCCCAGAATTTTTCATGGACTACTGGTTGGACCAAGAACTAAATGTTTGAAGTAAGTGTAATATACCTAAGACAGTGTGCATTGGCCATATGCACACTGGCTCCTCTTTTGAAAACCTCAAAACCTCCTCTTTTGAAAACCTACTTGTGCTTGAGATGATTTTGTTTTAGTTTGAACTTTTAACATCATGGGGATGGGAAGCAGAAGTCATCTGTAAAATTGGCTGATTGCTTTCCTTCGCTGAGGAAATCAATGGTATTTTAAAACTAAACTGTGCTGAACATAGGTGTTGCAGCACGAATCTCTTTTTTTCGCTTGAGTTGCCACAGCAACATAAAATTTCCTTTCCCCCACATTACCTTCCCTAAAATATACTTCACAAATTGTCTTGGAAAAAAAGGGGAAAAAAAAGCCTTGTATCATGCTGACAAATTGTGCTGTTTGCTCTTTTAGTATTTGGTCTTCTATGGAGTTGGTATTATTAGAGCAAAGCTACTTGATGTACAGAGAGCTCAACGTTCTAAAATTTGACCTTAAGTAAGGGGATGGAGAAAAAAAGTTGAAGCTGAAGTAGCTGCTCTTTCTAGACAGGCTGCAGGCCTAGCAAACCCTCTGCACAGTCTGGCAGTACTCGTTAGGGTCCGGTGTGAGTGTGGCTTACACAGTCTGCCTCTTCCAGCACTGGGAAGACAAGCAATAGCCTGTTGGATGTATTATTAGGGAACATGCAGTGGCTTTTAAGGAGGGTTTCTTTCATGCTTTTCTCCCACCTTTGCAGGAGCAGAAGCAGCTCCAGCAGGCTTTGAATTACCAAGTGCGTATCCATTATCCCATGAGAGGAAAAATAATGAAAAGATCCAGGTGAAAAGGAATTTGTCTTAGCTATCCCTTTGTTGAAGGAGCCATTAGAATTAGACTAATTGTTAAAATAATTTTAATATATAATTCTTTAGAATAGATGTATAAAATAATTTCAATTTGTTGAAAAATTATCTGTGTCCATCAGTAGGGTCATGTTTACCAACACCACTCTTTCCAGTGTCCCTGGACATGGGACGCCTGTCGAGAGGTGAGAATCCCTTTGCCCTTGCCAGCAGATGTGTGCAGGTTTAGCCGCGCTGGGGTTTAGAGGCAGTCACCTATGCTCGTGTACGTCAAAAGAGCAGTGAATTCTCAGTATTTAAAAGGGAGCATGGACTGTACTGACTACTGGGCCTCAGTGCACACCCCTTTTGGCAAAAGGGTTTTGGTAAGGAGCTCCTTTGCTTTCAGTGAGGTTCGGTGGGAATGCCAACGTGAATGTATGGAAAGGTGGGTGACCAACGGAATGTTTTGTGAAAGTGACCCTTTTCTGTGAGAAGCTTGTTTAACAGCTTGTGTTTCTGTCCATTTGTGAATGACTGAAGTTGTAAATAAAGCCTGTTAGCCTTGAGAAAGGTAGATATGCTGACTTGAGACAATAACAACACCCACAATAATCACCCATACAGGAAACTTGGTAAATAAAATTAACCTTCCCCACTGCTGCGGTCATTTCTGCTTACCTGCTTACCATGCTGTATGTGAGTATATCCAGCAGTAGTTAGGACAGGGGATGAAAGGTTGATTTTATTCTCTGTGGTGACAAATAGAACACTTAATAGATGACAAATTGGGGAATATTGAATCTCTAGAGACCTAATCAAATGTGAATCAAGTCAGCCCCTCGTGAGCATGGAGTAAAATGCCAGCTGGTACGTGGCCTTTCCATTCTGGCTTGTATTTTACCCTTTGTAATAGATTGTGGCCAGTTTTAATACAGCTAATATGTGCACCTAAATAAATAAAAACCCTTTCAACAACACCGAACCATCAGTTTTTGTGTAATAAATGCTTTTCCTTGTGGAAAACTACTGTAACATTGAGTACAAGTGGAATTAATAATCATTTAATTATCCTAAAGAGCTGAAGAGAGAATTACAACACTGATCTTGCATCTGAATTTCTGTGGGACCCTTATGCCCACAGAATAATGTGTGGGCATAATATCTGAATAATATCTGAATTAATATCTGTGCCATCATGAATTAATTTTGATGGAATCCAGCATGGAAGCAAGATTCTATAGTTGGGATAGAAAAATTCTGTTAAGCAACTGTTATATATACTTTTTGTCTCAAGGGAAATAAATTTCAAGAGTCATGATTTTTTCATGTAGTCTTACTGTATCATTTTGTCTTACTTAAGCTATAGAAAAATTGTTGTAATGTAAGATAATATGTCTTGTGTGACAAAAGAACCCTAAGTGCATGCACACACACTTGCATGTGTGCATACTCAATCTTTCAGTGTAACACTTGCCTAGCAAAGCTTTTCTCTTGGGATTTTATTGTAATTTATGAAAATGAATGTGTTACATGTGTAACATCTATAAAGGAATAAAAACTATCATTTATTGTGAAAGCAGATAAATAGTCCTTTTGAAATAAAAGCCGATGTTGTGCCAGTTTCAAGCACAAAAGAAAGGAAGAAAGCTTTTCTTCAAAATCGGTTGGAAAAGCCAGTGTCAGCCCTTAGAGAGACATTTTCCTTGTTCCTTTCATCACTGACTGACTTATAATTTGCTTCTCTAAGAAGCATTAGTTTTTTGATGAAATCTTTTCAGCTTTACTTTTTTTACCATGACAAATTATTTCAGAACAGCTTCTTTACGTGTAACTGTACAGTTACCTGCTCTGTTCTAAAAATACTGTCAATCTGAAGCACTGATTTTGCATTCCCTAAAACCATCTCTAAGCCACACATAACCTCATAGAAGTTAATAGGTTTGACCTAGAATTTCAGAAGCCAACAGTGGAAAATGAATACCATTAGAAAGTCTTGAAAAACAGATATTTCAGAACAATGAAAACATTTTTATTGTTTTGCAGTTGGCTAGGAAGGGAAAGAATTATGAATATATTTTAGTCATTTTAATGACCTTTGCATTTTACAACATTTAAAACTGTTTTATTATTCTAATAAGAAACAAATTTCGAAATGCACTTACAAGAAAGCTTTACGTGTGACTATTCAAACAGATCTTTTTCTGACAACCTTCACTTTTCCATCTGAAGGCAGTTTCTCTCATTGCCCTGTTCTCCACAAACGAGATGCAAGATGAAATCCTGGTGCTTTTCAGCCCCATATCAGAAAATTCCACTGACATATCCAGTTATATAAATGGAAAAGCTAATATAAATGCCAAAGTTAGTTCTTATAGAAGATCAAATCAAAATCAGTCTTTTCACATCTAATAAAACCACACAATGAGGATCCCCTGGTGCTTTGACAAATGTTAATTTGTTATGTTTCACAAGCTGCATTTGGGGTCACTGGGTCCAGTTTTTCTGTCCAATTCCACAAAAGACACACTTCTCACAGATGTCTGCTTTAAAGGTGAAATTACATAACTGAGCTCATAAAAGAGAGAATGGTGGCTAAAACACTAAAGCTGCTGCTAAATGGTGGTCTCAAAATGACAATGTTGCGGTTTTTTTGTATTTTAGAAAAACAATTTCTGACTTGGCTTTTTGTGTGATGTCCATAGGGCAAATACATTAACTTCTGACAGTGCACCATGTGGGAGTTTGCAGGCATTCTGAGTGTACAGCTTGACATGCTAAAGTGACTCTGGGCAGCATCTTGGAGGGGGAACTTAAAAAAAAAATGTAAATTGTCTAAACAGTCCCTGGCTTATGAGAATATTCTTTAAAACCATATTAAAGTAATACAATGATATGCTATTGGACATATTTTCTTGTTTTCTGATGTCATCTTAAAATTTCTCAGGGGAAAAAAAGAGGCTGAGTGAGATGGCAAGACAGAGACAGGGCACCATGTGTTTTCACAGTGCAGCATCCATTATACATGAGCAGAATAGCAGTCGCTCAGCTGCAATCATGGTAGGCATGACTGCTTCTCTTGCAAACTCATATTTCATTTATTCATTGCGTCTTTCATTCCAAGACCCTGAGCCTCCACTCATTTCTCTGCAAGTATAACTATGCACCTGAATACTTATGGTGACCTCAGGAGGGGTTCCTCACATGTAGAAATTTAAGCATGAGAATGGAGTGTTTACAGAACTGAGGACAAAAGCTGGAGGTAGATGAGCTGCGAAAATTTGCAATAGCATAGTGAAGTAAACATTTAAATGCAGAGACAGAAATGTGGACTACAGCATTCCTTTCATACCCCTTTGGAAATTCCTGACTTTCTTTACCTTTTGCATGCTGCAAACAGAATGTTGGATGAAAGTGTTGGTCCTGGTTCATGGATAGGGGGAAAAATACTCCCATTGCTTGCAATGACACTTCATTAAGTTCTGGTTGTTTTTTTTCTCTAGATAAATTGTGTATATATTCAGAATTTTTTTTTTTTCCTACAGAAGCAAGTTTGCCTACGTTTATAGGAATACTGAAGGTTTAATTGTTTTGCGTTCCTTTTCTCTCTCATCACCAGTCAAAAACACAGAAGCCCAGCAAATCACACTGTACAAGTCACCTGACAAGCAGCTGATCACAGAATGGATGCTATGTGCCACTGCATTCACCTTCCCTTCCATGTGTTCATTCACATTAACAAACAATAATTGTGTTAGCAAGATTGTCCTTACCTTAATTTATGGGATAGGTGTTCAATAAAACAGAGATGGAGCATTCCTTCATGTGCTTGTTAACACTTTAAGCCTGCAATGCTGTCAAGCAAACTGCAGATGCCCAGTCTGCAGCATTTGGAAAACTGCAATTTGCTTCATTGCACTACTCTGGGTTTTTTGTCCCACACTGGAAGAATGGGAATCTCTGAAAGCACCAGACTTTTACATTGTTTCTGTCAGCTTAATTGCTGTAACATGCATTTGGTTTCAGATCAATTTCTATTAAGAGCAAATGCCACAAGAAAATTGATATACACGACAATTTATTTCCTTAGGCATCTGTAAAATACTGCATGCTTTTCGGATTGAGATGTCACATTTGGCTCATATTAGGACTGGAAGGCCAAGGTGTAACAAGCATTGGTTCAGTCGTTCAATAATAATTTTTTCCATGCAATGAATCCTCCTTATCTTTCATTAACTGCCAGTCAGGCCCTCCAGCTGCCATGTGCCAAAATATATTCTTTGTTATTAGCATTAAAAATACTATTAAAACTCAGACTGAGACATGAAGGAAAATACCCTTTCCTGGAAAAATCCATTTTTGCTTCTTCCTGCTGGAAAAACTATTTGAGTGTGCTCAGTTTTCAAAGAGATGTGAAGTGCTATGAGACTTGGACTTGTCACACTAAAACTCAATACCCAAAAGGATGCTTTGCACGGTGTAGAGCAAAATGAAGTGCTTAAGTTTATCATATAGAAACAGTTGAGAGTTTGACACGTTATGTGTCTGTGAATCTGTTCGCTACTTCAATAGACATGCTTATTTAGCATAATTTAATAGGAACAACTGCTAAAAAAAGGTTTACCATCTAATTGTTTTCCAATAAATGGAAGTTTGCAAGTGGTTTTAACATTTGCATACTGCTTCCCTTACAGGTGAAGGAAGAGGAATCTGAATTCAAAGAACAAGAAGCAGATCATGTATGAAGACATTTTGAGCTCCCTTTCCTCCTTCTGCTGCAGATATTTCTCTCTCCCCTGTGTCAGACGCAGGCATTGCCATCAGCAGTTAGGGACCTAGAAAATAGCTGTAGTCTGCTCTGCAGTGTTGAGTATTACAGCTTGGGATACATGTTCGATCAAGGCCCCAGCAGGAGGGAGATCTCGCTGAAACTGGAGTTCCTGAGACATTTGACCTGCAGCATCCCTTGGAGTGGGAAGCCAGAATTGTGCAGGAAGCACTGAGACTGTAAGAGATGATGGATTCTTCCCGGTGTCTATGCTGTGCTGAAGTGCCCATGTTTTCTACTCTAACCTGCCCTAAAAACGTACTGTGCAAGGCTGGTGAAGCTGGCACAGAGCTGCTTCTGTGTGAAAGCTTGTGAAGTCTCCCTCACTGGAGATATTCAAGAACCACCGGGATGCAATCCTGCACCATATGCTCTGGGATGATATTGCTGGAGCAGGGAGGGTGGACCTGATGACCCCACTGTGGTTCCTTCCAACCTTGGCACTTCTTGATTCAGTGAAAGGCAGGAAGGGTTAAGACTAAGCCCTACAGAAGAGTCTGTGTTCGCAGAGCAACAAAGGAAACCTCACTTTAAACAAAAGGACCAGACAACCATGCAAAATAAAAGTAAGGTTGAGTTAACCTGTTATCCTGTTATTCTGATCAATTCTGTCTCTCCAAAGTATAATATTTAAAACTGGCATTCCTATGACTCTGAGAGGAAATAATGATAAGTTATTTGGGACAGAAAGTTTTATTTCATTATGTTGAATAAATGAACTATTTTTTTTTTTTTGGAACACAGAAAGAGGGATTTTTGAGTGTCAAAAATAAGTTAGTGGTAATATTAGTAGAGGTTTTTGTTAAAAAAACTCTCTGATAGTTCTGTAATCTGTGGTGAGTTCTGAGTTATGAAGAGAAGGGGCAGAGAGGGAGAAACTTACATTTGAGTGTCCCTTATAAATCTTAAATATGGTCCTCTTCATGCCGCTTTTCCTGTTTAACAAACTGCCTCATTCATCAGAGATCTGTGCTGAAAGCAGGAAAGGAAAATCATTAAACAAACACAGGAGAGGATCATAATTGATGACAACACACAAGATGAAAATTGCTCACTGATTTTATCCCTGAAATTTCTAGCTTCGTTTGACTTAAGGAAAGTTGTACCAAAATCCCACCATTCAAATTTTGTACACCATTTCATGGAAGTTCTGCAGCCCGTCCACTTCCTTTGCATTAGACCTTTTAAAACTGGGAGGGATGGAGAAATACAGCATTATAGAAAGGCTAGGAAAGTTTTAATATCTGCCTTTATACCCTTGTTCTTAATTAGTGATTTCCACAATGTGGCTCTTTGAGGCATACAGAGCAACAATAGTAATGCCTTGTGCATTGGTAGTGATTTTAAGTGCCAAGACCAAAGTCCAGCTTGTAAAGGTCTTTGCTGGGCAGATAATTACATCATTAAAATGCTCTTTGAGAAGAAGTGGCCTCTATCTCCTTCTTCACCTGGAAGGAGGTTGTTGCCAGGTGGGAATTGGCCTCTTCTCCCAGGCAACCAGTGACAGGATGACAGGAAAAGGCCTCAAGCTGTGCCAGAGGAGAATCAGGTTGGACATCAGGAGGAATCTCTTCACTGAACGTGTGGTTAATCATCGGAACTGCCCAGAGAGGTTGTGGAGTCACCACCCCTGGAAGTGTTCAAGAAACATCTGGACATGACCCTTAGTGCTATGGTTTAGCTGCCAAGGCGGTAGTTTGTCAAAGATTGGACTTTATGACCTTGGAGGTCTTTTCAAACCTTAAGATCCTATTATTCTGTGATTATTGACAGAGCTTGGGTTAACCAGTTCAGTCAATGCTATAGGCATAATTTTTTGCCAAATAAATGCTACCCAAGGTATCAATAACAAAACTAGCTTTACATTTCAGAATCAAACAGTGAGAAATTCACGTCAAAGCCGTGACTAATAAAAAAAGAGTGAAATATATTCAGCAAGCATGAGCCAACAGTCAGGACTATACTTTTTAGTAGAGGCAAATACTACAAGCAAGAATGTATTAAATAGCTTTAATATTTTTAAATGGATTCACTGAAGATGAAAAGTGGAGCTGGTTCTGAATTAAATAGTTAAGTATTTTTAAAAATGGAAAGTAAATCTTGCAAAGAGATTCAAATGACATGCGTATTTTTTTCCAGATCCAGGAAAAAACCCTTTGTATGTGTTGTATGATAGTGTTTGTATAACGTAAAAAAAGAACTTTCTAGATGAACTCGCAAGAGTGAAACAATAAATCCACATTTAAACTGTGTTAAATTGTGTTAAAAAGCAAAGCCACTTCCACTTGTGGAAAACACTCATGTGTTTTTAGCTACAAGTAGAAAACTTGAGAATTTTGAAACAAAAAGCAGTTCAGAAAAGCTCCAAGAAGTCTTCACAGAGACTAGTTTGACTTCATCGAATAAGTCAAAACAGAAGAGATGACTCACTTGCTCATTTTCCCTTTACATGTGAGTTGTTTTGAGACTCTTGCTGTGTCTCCACCTTGTAGCTGAAAGGCTGCTGGGCACTCAGGGGCATCCATCCTCATGAGTCACTGCTCATTAGGATGTGTAGCACCAGATACATCTTGTTTTGACATTTATGCCAAAGGAGAACACATAGGTATCCCTAAAGCAACCCTCACAGTGGACTTCACATGCGTTCAACAGATGATGGAGTGGGAAGCAGCCACTGCCTTTCCATACAGAACTGCCCTTGTACTTTCTGGTTTTTGGAGCTCTCTGTCAGGGACTCCTGACATCGTAAGATGTCGCTTGTTCTCCTTCCATTGTAAGAATTTAGAGCGGGCTGCAATTATAAGATTATCAAGCACTTCACAACCTTTGCTTGTCATAAAACCTGTCTAGCAGATGACAAATGCAGGAATGGTGGGATAAGGGTCTTGCCCACGATCACAGCAGGTTGTGGTGAGCAGAGCAATTGAGCCTGCCCATCCTGAACACCAGGGAGTGATTTAAAACGTGTCATTCCTGCACATAGCCACATGTGTGTGCAGTTCCTGTGCAAAAGGGGAAAATATTTTCTCAGCTCCATAGGAAATAAAAGGTTCACTTTTGTTTCTTTTCGCTGTCTTTAGGAAAAGGGTGTGCTCCTCAGCACTGAATAAAACTGAAAGATATCCCGGGGGAATCTTATAATGAATAGTGGTAATAAATTAATACTGGTAAATCAATGGCAATGCAGACAGATGGACACAATATAATTCACAATGTAGCATCTGAAATGAATATCATGTGGATTATTCAGTGATTAGTTGTGAAAAACCATAGATTTTTATAGTATTGCTTGTCTTGGGGACTAGTTAACAGGAAAAAAAGGTTAAGTTTATCAGGTATGCTCAATGTAATGCCACCATGCAGCCAGGTGTTCTAGAAAATGTAACGGAAATTGAAGGCTTCAACTTAATTTACAAAGTCACAAGCTGGAGTGTTTCAGAAAGCAGCAGTAGATTTGCAAATGAACAGACAGTGTTGCTTTATAGGTGCATTAGCTGGGTTAAATATGTGCAGCAATATGTATAGTGCTTCTCTTGTTAGGAGGTTTGGTCAAAATTGAATCCACACCACAAAGGTTGAATTTCATTCTGCTTAACACCAATTTCAAGCAATATTGAACATATTTTCCCCAATATATAACAGGGCAAAAGTGTAAGAGAAAGCTTCATTTTATGTAATGAGAATATGCAACCATTTTTAACAGGCTTCACTTATTATGTTGACAATATTGGTGAAAGTGAGGAATCTTAATAAATGAGGTTCATGTAGACATTAAGGGCCAAATTCTGCAGCCCTTTAGGCTGTTTCATATTCATAGACTCCAATAAGGTTGTGTCAGGGTAATTGGAAGAAGACTTGGCCTTAGGATGTTAAGCTGTGGTGCAAAGCATATTCAGGGACAACTAAGGATATTTTTTCTCCTTAACTCCCAAAGCAATAATATTTTCCATTATGGAAGTCAGCCTTGGTTCTTAGGATATGTTACTGAACTTTATAATGTTGGATAATATATGTTAAATATTTTAAGAATTTAAAAATACATGTATTTAAACTTAGTATTTTCAGATAGCAAATGACTTAGAAGGTGTATAATTAGTGTAGGTTCATTCTTCAAGTGTAAGAAAAAACCTGCAATACACTCTTCAGAAATGCTTCCATCTGTCTCACTTATTCACGTATTCACATACCCATGTACACCTATGAACACACAGAGAGAACTCTGAATGTGCTTAAATTTTTCATTTAATTTTACTACAAGTAAATAAAGGCACAGGAAATAAAGTTCCTTGACCTGTTTGCTGCACCTTCACCCATTTATGGGACATAAAGAAAAAAACTGCTGTATGACAAGCCTATAAACTGGCTCTGCAGCCATTCAGGTTAGTAGAAATCAGTCCTTAGCTTTTGCTTTTTCACGCTGACAGATCCCTAAATGTCACATCTAGCACAGACAAAGTCCCCAAAATCTTTCTTAATACAAAAAAAATTAAAAAGGAAATATGAACTGTAATAAAGTGCAGTAAAGAAAGATTTTAGGGAACCTTATCTCAGATTAATGGCAAGATAAGATAATACTTGATTAATCATTTAAAAAATGGTATTTGCAGTAATGGGAGGAGGGATAAATAGTGGCAGAAACTTAAGAATTGAAAATTTTAAAAGCTACAGTAGTCAGGAGCTGGAAATATTAATTGGGTTTTTGTGACCACTTTTACAGGTCATTTGAGCAGTGCATCCTGCCATCTTATATAAAATCATTACAAACTAATGGAGGAGTTAGACAAAAAACTCCGAAGAGAACACTATCAATTATATTATTTTGCAATTATACAAATTTATGGATGGAGCTCCAAGGACTTGTCAACAATAACTAACTCTTCTCCTAGCACTGCAACATTAGTACACCTATTAGCCCTATTTGTCTGTGTGAAAACAGACAAAGGGAATAAATAATCTTATCTGTCATAGGCTGGGGAGGAAGGAAGGGAAAGTGTGGGTCTGTTTTGAGGCTTTTTTCTTTCTGGTGTTGTTTTGTTGTTCTTTATTTGTTGTTCGTTTGGTGTTTGGTTTTTTTTTTTTTTTTTTTTTTTTGTTTGTTTTTTT